>RPOG01002440.1:0-93455 GCA_008086565.1 Thalassoma bifasciatum
CAGAGTTCACTCTCATTATTATTATTATCAGACAGAAAATATGACGGCCTCTCCAATAAAAGACCAAGAACAAACGCCGCTGTCATCAATCAGTGTCAAGATAAACAAAACAGCTCAAATCCCAGAGATAAGAGAGAGGAGAGGCAATTTCACAGAGAAATCACGGCAAAGATTAATAATTAGGAAGGGTCAGAGTGTGGGGAGTGTGAGGGGAAAGAGATCACACACATCAGATCAACGCCTCATTAAAACAGTGAAAAATTAACTTGATTGATCCCCAACTGTAGAGTGATCAAGCATTCTCTTTTACCCAGACACGTCCTCCTTTTTGGTGGTCAAATTATGTTCAGGGGGATTTATAAAATTCCCTGAAATGTCTGGGTTTGCTCTGACTGCTTCGCTGCACTTTCAGACAGAAAATGCTGAAGTAGAAATAAACTTTTACAGACAAACTGCAGATATATAGTAGCATCCCTTTTTAGGATTTTGTTTCAGCCTGTAAAAAGTCAAAAATTTCAAATAAGAAGTCAAAATATTGTGAGAAAAAAACAAAATTTTGAGACATTAAGTCATTCATACAGCATTAGTCGTCAGATCCCAGCATTTAAAGCCTAAATAAAAAATGTGCACAAAGTAAGAAAGAATAGCAAAAATATTGATTTAGTAATGAGTCAAAAAGTCCATTTTAAGATACAAAAAAATGTGACAAAATGGCAAAAATTTGGGGTATAAAGTCAAAACAACAAGAAAATAGTTGAAATTTTGAGCTAAAAACTCAAAGTTATTGGAGAAAATCCCAAATTTTGAGATCAAAAAGTCAAAATGACAAGAAAAAAAGTCAAAATTTGGGATAAAAATTCAATATCTTGGGATAAAAGTCAATATTTAGCAATGATAAACTCATAAACTTCCATTAAACTGCCATTAATATCTAAAGATTAAGACATTAATGGCAAAATTTTGAGATAATAGTTGACAATTTGAGATAAATTGTCAAATTCTAAAATACAAAAACTAAAATTTTGCGATAAAATAGCAAAGATTTGGAATATAGAGTCTAAATCAAGATGAAATAGTCAAAATTTTCAGCTTAAAGGTCAAAGTCATCAGAGAAAGACCCAAATTTTGAGATAATTACGACAAGATATTGAGACAAGAAATTGTAATTTTGAGATCAGAAAGTCAAAATGACAAGAAAAAGTCAAAAAAATTGGGATAAAAATTCAATATTTTGGGTTAAAAGTCAATATTCTGCAATAATAAACTCATAAACTTCCAATAAACTGCCATTAATATGTAAAGATTTATACACTTATGGCAAAATTGTAAGAAAATAGTCAACGTTTTGAGATAAACTGTCAATTTTTACAATACAAAAACCAAAATTTTGAGATAAAATAGCAAAAGGTCAGGCTACAAAGTCAAGTTATCAGAGAAAGACCCGAATTTTGAGATAATAAAGTCAAGAATTTGAGACAAGAAGTCAACATTTTGGGGGGAAAAATTCAATATTTTGAGATAATAAAGTCATAAACTTTAAATGAACTGCCATTGATTTCTAAGATTTAGATATGAATGGCAAAATTGTGAAATAAAGTCAACGATTTGAGATGTTAAAGGAATAAAGTTGAAATTTTGACTTTCTATGACAGTATTTTGACCTTTCGTTTCCAAAAATGAGTCCTTTTTTTTCCAATTTTATATTTTTAACCAGCGGGAATGGACTTTGCTATGACATTCATGGTCACTTCAAACAGAAAAGGAGTGATTTAAATAAATGTTTGGGGTATGAAGTGACTACGCTGTTCTTGAGCACTCGTAAAATGGGATCCTGATTATTTCCCAGACAAATTTCGGGTGTGTTTCAGTCTTATATATTCAAGTATAATCTCTTGAATCATCTCTTAAAAGGTCAGTTTTGTGTATTTGGAGGATGTGGAGCTCACATTTACTCACACAGGATGGAGTCTGGAGTGATTTAGAGACTTTGTTTTTGCCCAGTCAGAGAAAAGCTGCCGGCCTTGATGGTCCGATGTGGAGTTGATCAAACACTAAATCTGATCCAGCAGCAGAAACTCTCTGAGATAAGGCGTTTCTCTTTATTTATGAATACATACTGTTAAACTTGGTCATGGTAGGAGTCATTTGTCTTCTACTTAAATGGTTTCTCTGTGAGGATTTCATTGAGCCATTTGTGAGTCAGTGTTGTAAGAATCTGACTCAGCTTCTCGGAAAAACACGGGATAATTGCTGTGAAATTTGGAGACGGCGAGCTGTGTACCCAGCTCTCTGATTGTGACAGGAATCTGTTCTGAAACATTTGTGAATCTCATCTCCACAAACGGCAGCAGCAGCGCCCCACGGAGAGTCATTTGTGCCACAGTTGGACAGATCGCGCTCTTTCTCTCTTCATGCCCGAGGAGCGGAGACGGCAAACACTGGTAACTGGAGTCAACCCGTCGCAGTATTTATAGTTCAACAGGGGACGACGCAGACAAACATTTCCAAGTCTAATTAATCCTGCAGTTCGCTGAGTCTCCATCCTCCATAAACAGCTTCCATGTTCAAACAGTGACACGCCTGTCACTGACACAGCGGCGAGCATCACGGGTTTATTTATTCAGGGTTTGACTCAGAGCTTGGAGCAATCACAGGACACGTTAGTGGGAACAGACAAGTGTCAGTGTGTCAGTGTAACTATGAGCCAACAGTGACGACCTCTAGTGACCCCGCAGCAAGGACGAAATGAGTCTCAGTTAGACGACAAAAACACAGTTTCTGCCCCGTCCGACAGTCACCTTAAAGTTTTCTTGGGTTCAAAAAACATTTAGGGACCAAAACAACAATGTGAGAGACAAAAGAGAGGAGGAAACATCTTTGTTTTTCCTCTGCAGCTGCAAAAACAATCAGAACCAAGCAGAGTTGTCCAACAATTTTTATGCAACACACAAATGCTGAACACTCTCTGCAGCTGCCAGCTTTTCAAATCTACCAAAGCATGTAATCAAATGTCAAACTAACTTTAGAGCAACTGTAACATGTTGTGATTACAACTACAACTCCAGTGAAGTTGAGGCATTGTGTAAAACATGAATAAAAACAGCATGTGATGATTTGCAAATGATAAACTTTATTGTTCTTTTGTAAATATTTGCTCATTTCGAATTTGATGTCTGCAACACGTTCCTAAAAAGCTGGGACAGGTTCATGTTTCCCGCTGTGTTTCATCAACTTTCCTTTGAACAACACTCAATAAGTGTTTGTGAACTGAGGACATTAATTGTTGAAACTTTGGAGCTGAAATTCTTTCACATTCTTTCTTAAAGGACAACTTCAGTTGATCAACAGTCTGGGGTCTCTGTTGTTGCATTTTGTTCTGCGCAATGTTCCACACATTTTCAATGGGAGACAGGTCTGGACTGCAGGCAGGTCAGTCTAGTAGCTGCACCCTTCTACAACGGAGCCACGCTGTTGTAACAGGAGCAGAATGTGTCTTGGTTTCATTGTCTTGCTGAAATAATCAGGGACGTCCCTGAAAAAGACAAAGTGTCTTGGATGGCAGCAGATGTTGCTCCAAAACCTGTTTGTACCTTTCAGCATTAATGCTGCCTTCACAGATACTGGGACAGTTACCCATGATGCCATGGGCACTAACACACCCCCATACCATCACAGATGCTGCTTTGAACTTTGCTCTGAGAACAATCCAGATTTTCCTTTTCCTCTTTGGCCCAGAGGACACCACGTCCATGATTTCCAAAAAGAGTTTGGCGGCGTTTGTGTGTGTTGTTGATGTCTGTTTGCATGGTAGAGTTTGAACTGTCACTTGTAGATGTAGTGATGAACTGTGTTAACTGACAATGGTTTTCTGAAGTGTTCCTGAGCCCACGTGCTAATATCCTTTACACAATGATGTGGGTTTTTAATGCAGCGCCGCCTGAGGGGTCAAAGGTCACGGCCATTCAATGTAGGTTTTGGGCCTTGCTGCTTACGTGCAGAGATTTCTCCAGATTCTCTGAATCTTTTGATGATATTATGGACTGTAGATGATGAAATCCATCAATTCCTGCAGTTGGACAAAGTTGAGAAACATTGTTCTTAAACTGTTGGACTATTTGCTCACGCAGTTGTTGACAAAGTGGTGAACCTGGCCCCATCTTTGCTTGTGTTTTTTAGGAACATGTTGCATCTTGTCTTTGAAGTGTATTCAATTGAACATAAGTTACACAATGTCCCAACTTCACTGGAACTGGGGTTGTGTAATGTTGCAGCCAAACATCCATCTTAAAAAGTCAAAACAAATTAGGGTTGAATTTACTGCGGAATCAAAACAGATCGATAAAAAACTTTTTTCAAATAATTAATTTCAAGTTTCATGAAAACTTTGTCAACTTCTTCAAAGTAACCAGGGAACTAATGTGAGAACTTCTTTACGCCTGCACCTTTCTTTTTGACCTCCTTTTTAATTAACTCTCCTCAACTCAACTCTGCGGTAGACCCTGGGGATTCTTCCTCTACACATCCTGGAGACTCTGGCCCCAGCTTGCAGAAGCAGCCCCCCCCCCAGGGAACATCCTGGGTACTGGGGCAGTTTTCTCTTGAGTGAAGTATGCATCACCCAGGTGAACATGGAGGAGTTTTTTACAACCACAGAGACTCGTCTANATGTCATCGACTCCAACCTTTGACATTAATAACATTTCCTCTCAGGGAGGATGTTTGTTTACTACAACCCCAGTTCCAGTGAAGTTGGGACATTGCTTAAAACTTGAGTACAGAACAGAACACAGTGATTTCTTAATCCTATTTAATCTTCATTTACTAGAATACACCACAAAGACTAAATATTTATGTTCAAACTGTGAAAACTTTTCCAAAAAGGCTCAGTCCTTCACCAGCAAAGTTTTGTCAACGACTGCGAGAGCAAATGGTCCAACAGTTTAAGAACAACATTTCTCAACGTACAACTGCAGGAATTGATGGATTTCATCATCTACAGTCGATAATATCATCAAAAGATTCAGAGAATCTGGAGAAATCTCTGCACGTAAGCAGCAAGGCCCAAAACCAACACTGAATGGCCGTGACCTTTGACCCCTCAGGCGGCGCTGCATTAAAAACCCACATCATTGTGTAAAGGATATTAACACGTGGGCTCAGGAACACTTCAGAAAACCATCGTCAGTTAACACAGTTCATCACTACATCTACAAGTGACAGTTCAAACTCTACCATGCAAAGACAAAGTCACACATCAACAACACACACAAACACCGCCACCGCTGGCTTCTCTGGGCCTGAGCTCATCTGAGACAATCCAGATTGTTCTCAGAGCAAAGTTCAAAGCAGCATCTGTGATGGTATGGGGGTGTGTTAGTGCCCATGGCATCATGGGTAACTGTCCCAGTATCTGTGAAGGCAGCATTAATGCTGAAAGGTACAAACAGGTTTTGGAGCAACATCTGCTGCCATCCAAGACACTTTGTCTTTTTCAGGGACGTCCCTGATTATTTCAGCAAGACAATGAAACCAAGACACATTCTGCTCCTGTTACAACAGCGTGGCTCCGTAGTAGAAGAGTGCAGCTACTAGACTGACCTGACCTGTCTCCCATTGAAAATGTGTGGAACATTATGAAGAACAAAATACAACAACAGAGACCTCTTGTCTTTTTAGTGAATATAGGTTAAATGGGATTTACAAATATTGCTTTTGCTTTTTATTTACATTTTACTCAATATCTCAACTTCATGGGAATTGGGGTTTTGTTGATACCATGAACATCAGCATTCAAACTAAGGAGGTCATTTGCAGTTTTGGCACAAGAAAAGAGATTTTAGAGCTGCAGCTTCCAGCTCTGAATCATCTGTACTGATTAATAAATCTGTTAACTTCAAATGTGCTGGGTTTAGTTTTTGAATTTGGAGACGTCTGAGTCACGTTTACTCATAAAAAACCAATAACTCTCCATGAAATATTCGCTCCTTTAAACTTTAATTGATGCTCTTAAATTGTTCTTAGTTGCCTGGTTACTACTGATGTCATAGTGAAATCATGAAGAGAGGTTTGTGCCAACAGGAAGTAAGTCTGAAGATCCTTGTCTCAGTGGTTGAGAAGTGTGTGAGCGTGTGTGTGTGTGTGTGTGTGTGTGTGTGTTTTTTCCACCCTGTCAGCTTTTGTAGAGCCCAGAAATGCAGGCTTGTTTTCAAACTGGCAACCGTGCTCTTTTAAAATTACATGGTGGTTTAGTGTAAGAAAGTCCTGTGTGTGTGTGTGTGTGTGTGTGTGTGTGTGTGTGTGTGTGTGTGTGTGTGTGTGTGTGTGTGAGACTGATTCTGACTGCTCAGGGGAAATCACTCTGACTTAATTCTCTCTCCATCATCCTCAGCTCTGAGTGAGTTTTCTTATTGCAGACGGAGACCTCGCCGTTCTTTAACCTCATGTGACCCTGTTGGATTAACTTCTCCTCCGTTTGTATTTCATTTCCTGCCTTTTTAGTGTTTCAGCTCACGCTTCCTCTCCCCGTCCCCCCCCCTCTCATCGTGCAGCAAAGTGCCGTTTGTTTCCCTAACCCGTCATTAACATGCACTTGAACTTGTTGCCAAGAAGCATCTCTTTCTGAACGCCGATGTAAATATTAAACTGTTGCTCAGGGACTCATTAACTCTCAGTGTTTGGAGACAGAGAGAGAGAGAGAGAGAGAGAGAGAGTGGAGGAGGTGATGTGAGGTTAATGTTAATGTGCTTCCTCCATGGATGATGATGATGATGAGAATCACAGCTGCTCCTCCTGCATGTGTCTGTATTTACATTAGAAAAACTACAGTTGTGTAGAATCTAAATACATAGAGATCATAAACTATCGAGCTGCCAGAGAATCTGAGTGGAGCCAGTGACAAATGAATGTGATTTTCAATTTATTTCCTATATGCAAATTGTACTGGGGCCTCCTAATATATACCAAATAATTTTTCACAACATGTTAGATAGTTGAAAACATAAGGAAGCCAAATAATGTTACAGCATAAACTCAAATAAAAGAATGGAAGAAATAACTTTTTTGAAAAGAAGTACTGATCCCTTTCACTAAATATAAATATGATACATGTAAACAAACATATGCCCTTACATAAACCTGTATAGTCATATACATTTATACCCACTCACCCATACACATGTATACTCAAATACAAAAATACAAACATATACAGACCCATGCACTTACACAAATATACTCATATACATATATTCACACACATATACTCTGCTGAACCTGCTTGACAATATACTTTTGTACTTTTTGTTTTACAATTTAGATAATTGGCATATTTATAAATATATATATATATATATATATATATATATATATATATATATATATATATATATATGTGTATATATATGTATATTTTTTTCTTTTGACTGTTTAATCTCTTGTTTATAGAAGCTCATTTTTGCCTGTAAAATATTTAGTCAAAAATCTGGGGACAAAAAAATGAAAACTTTGAGATAATATTGTTAAACTTTTGAAAAACAAAGTAAAAAATTTTGAGAAGAAAACAAAATTGCGATACAACAAGGATGAAATTTATGTGACAAGTACTGGACATTCTGATATAAAATGTTTGAAATTTTGAGATGGAAGTCGATATTATGGGATAATGAATTGAAATTTTGAAGTCAAAAATCAAAATATTGAGATGAAAGTTAAGAATTGAGATAAGAGTCCCAACTATGAGATGGAAAAGTTGGAATTTTGAGTGAAGAAGTTGATAGTCTGAGATAAAATATCTTCATTATGAATTTAAAAAATTCCAATTTTGGAGAAAAAAAAGGGTAAACTTATGAGATAAATGATCAAATTATTGAATAAAATGTAGAAATTATGAGATAAAAGTTGAACTTATGAGATAAATGTCCAAATTATGAAATAAAATGTAGAAATTTTGAGATAAAAAGTTGAACTTATGAGATAAATGATCAAATTATTGAATAAAATGTTGAAATTTTGAGATAAATAGTTGAACTTGTGAGATAAATTATCCAATTATTGAATAAAATGTAGAAATTTTGAGATAAAAAGTTGAACTTACGAGATAAATGTCCAAATTATGAAATAAAATGTAGAAATTTTGAGATAAAAAGTTGAACTTACGAGATAAATGTCCAAATTATGAAATAAAATGTAGAAATTTTGAGATAAAAAGTTGACAATTTCAGATAAATGTCCAAATTATTAATTAAAAAGTTCACCACTGAGATAAAAATTCATAAATATGAGGTAAATGTACAAATCATGAAATAAAAAATAGAAATTTTGCATTTAAATGTTGAGCATTTGAGATAAATTACCAAATTGTTTAATGAAAAGTCAATTTTTTTAGAATAAAGTTGAACATATGAGATAAATACCAAATTATTAATTAAATAGTCGACAATTTGGGATGAAAAGTTGAAATTCGGAGATAAAAAGTCAAACTTGTGACACCAAAAGTTGGATTATTATAAGTGGATCAAAACAGTAAGAAACTCTGTTGTCAAAAATGTTCTGACTTATATAAGTGTGAGAGTTTGGTAACTGTGTCCGTTTACAGCCTGGTCTTTGTGTAATGAGCTCAGATTTTTGCTGCTGCTGTAAAGATACAGATCCTTGTCACCAATTAGACTTTATTACTCGTTATAGCGTCGTTAGCTCCGCTGGGCTGGATGAATGATTGTCAGACTGAGTGAGTCACGGCATTGGTCTCAGCTTTGGTCACAGCTTTGGTCTTTTTTTTACGGCGGTATTTACCTCAGAGGGTCACATGTGGTCGCTGCGTGGGACCGGAAAAAGAGAAGTATGGAAATAGACCAGGTGATGAGTGAGCGCTCAGGTGGGTTAAAGGACGGGAAACGCGTTTTTTACTACGACTCAGAGACACGTTTTTTTAAGTAACTGCTCCTTGATTCAACTTCCTCTGACCCTGAAATATGACGAACGACCTCGACGACGAAAAACCACGACCTGAACAAGTTCACAAGACGACATCAAGCGTCACGGGGGGTCACATGAGACGCAGGTTCACATGGCAACCAGACATGAAGAGTTCAAGGTTCAAACCCTCACTGGAGACTCTGAGTGTGTGTGTGTGTGTGTGTGTGTGTGTGTGAGACATATTCAGATAGTTTGTTTTCTTTGGCAGACAGAGCTGTGGTCACACAACGGAGACAGTGTGACGAATTTTCCAGCGTGTTCTGTACAAAACTGAGTGTGTGTGTTGTAAGATGAGAGTGTGTGTGTGTGTGTGTGTGTGTGTGTGAGTGCTGAGCTCAGCAGGACGTCTTTGAAAAAAAACTCCAGTTGTTTCACTTTGTTCCCGACCCATTTTCTCAGAAGTAACGTAAGACGCGTTTCCTTTTGGCCACTTTGAAAGTTAGCGGGAATTGTTTGGGGTTGACGGCGTGTGTGTGTGAGTGTGTGTGTGTGTGTGTGTGTGTGTGTGTGTCTGCTTCCCTTATCTGATCTCTGCAGCCTGTGATAATCTCTACTTACTGCCTGTGTCCCTCAGTGTTTCATGTTTTGTGGTCATTCAGGGGCACCGTCCGAAGGTTTTACTCTCTGTCTCAGACACTTCTAGTTTAGACGACTCTTTGCAGTTTGTTGTGTCTGCACAAAAAGTCGATATTGACCGATGTTGATCACAGTTTTGAAGAAAAAGCCAAAAACGGACAAACTTATCTGCATTATCTGTTTTCTATGGCCGTGTTTTTGAGTGACCAGTTGTGCAAAATATCTTTATTTCTATCCTCAAATGCTGATCAAATCATAAGTTTCCTGCACTTTTAAGCCCTAAAAATTAGGATACAGGACTCCTTGTTATGGGATTAACCATCAAAAAAAACTAATTATTGATAAAAACTGTCCCAAGACACTTAATTTAATTAATATAAAAAGCTTAGACTATCTTTTTTGTGCACATTTCTGTACATAGAACAGATTCTCCGTCAGCCTTAATGGTGCCACATCACCTTCAACCTCCATATGGAGTTCCTCAAGGCTCCATACTTGGCCCACTTCTTTTTTCCTTTTTACATTCTCCACTTGTGGTTTATTTAAAAAAAACATGAAACATAAAATTTGTTAACTTTTAAGTCTCTAAACAGGCTGGTTCTTCCCTTTATTCTGACCGACTAAAACCCCTTAATTGATCTCAAACTTTCGGATCCTTGGTGTTAATAAGATTTTATTGATACCAATTCCTTTATCAATTCTTTCTATGAAATTTCTATGAACAAAAATTAGCTTTACAGGTTTCTGCATCAACACTTTCTGAGTTAGTAAGTAAATAAAAATAAGTAAAAACCCCACATTAAGTTACATGAATGTATTGTTTTGTTATATTTTATTGACTGAAGTAGGCCACCTAGCAATGCTTTGAGTTTTTTGTGAGTTTTTTAATGTTACGGTTGCACCACCCTGACATTTGACAAGGTGAAAATTACGGGACAAAAGTTTTTGACATTTCTCAACAGCTTTAAAATTCTTTTTATTTGCAAAGAATGTTTTATTTAAAAAGGTTCAAGCATAAAATAATGCCACTGTATTTTTAATTTCCATTTACAATAACTGACATTCAATTTTTAGAGTTTAATTACTGTGGATACTTGTCAGGACGGTTGCACCACCTGACATTTTGGGGGTTTGAGGAACCAAAACACAAAAAAACATGTTATATTTTAATAGTTTAAAGATGTGTTCAAATAACACAGGTTTCATAGAATAAAGAAATACATGTGATGAAATACTCAATTCATGATGGAAGGAAATATTGCACTCGGACACAAAAAAAGGGGACGTCACGTCATTGACCCATAAATGGATTGAACCATTTCTGATGGGTTCTTTACAGGAACTGGTTCAACATTCACCTACCTACTACCGAGCCACAACCACCTCTCAGGGAGCAAAATGCCTATGTAGCCAAAAAGAAGATGACTGAGAATTTAATTCAGCTTTTTAGATAGATGTCCACACCAATATAATACAGTGTCACTTCTTCATGACCCCTAATGGTGGCGCTGTTGACACTAAGCTAGTCTTTATCTTTTTGTAGCGCTACAAAAATGTCTTATGTGTCTAACTTTGACGCTTTATCCAGTGGAATTATTTGAGGTGAGCTGTATCCACAGACGGGAGCTGATAAAGTGGTATCTAATTCAAACACACTGTGTTAAATATTCTCTTTGTGTAAGAGGAAGTCGGGAAACACACTCCTCTAGGTCACAGCGAGGTAACGGGTTTATTTTTGATTTTTGTTTTTAGTGTTGTCTGGGTCAAAGAAAGGTATTTAAGAGTTATTTAAAGTTTCCTCATTGTGAAACTTTTAAATAAATTCAATCTGATTCAGGGTGAAAATTTTATGACCAGTTGAGATTTTTAGAGTTTGATACTCAAAAAGAAAACAGTCATAAATCCTCCAGACCTTAAAAACACAAACGACCTCATTTTTACGCAATGCCCCGCCCCCCCGCCAATCAGGACTCATCCCCGCAGCTCTCTGACCAATCAGGGCGCGCTCTGCTGGAGTCCACTTCCTCTAGGAGTGTGGAGGAGGGAAGAGGCTTCAGTTTGAGTTGTGACGGCGCTGGACTCTGTTGTGGGGGGGTGTTTGGGTTCAGACATGAGACAGAAATGAGCTGGGAGTTCTGGACCAAGCAGCTGGATCAGGAGGTTCTGGTTGAAGATGGTGAGTCCCAGAAACGCTGAGCTCGCTTTCAGGGAGGTAGATCTGCTGATACTGCTCAAACTAGTTTTCCTGCACCTGCACCGTGTGTGTGTGTGTGTTTTGTTTGAGAAAACAAGCTGTGATCGTATCAGATGGGTCAAATCTGACCACATGTCCTGGAGGAAAGTCAAACACTCTTATCTGAGTGTGTGTTAATACTGTATTTCCTATTTCAGGCATGTTTGGGGTCAGAAAGTCTGTTCAGCTGAGGACACTCTTTCTCTCACATTTCAGTTTTTTTTTGTTTTTTTTTTGTCTCAACTCTCCTGTAAGTGTTAAACTCTCGTCCTCCTTTGATCATCTGTGACTCAAAGCTTTGCTGACTTTCTTCTGATCCCATGACTGAAGAGCAAAGTCCGATCTCTGCTGTGTTTTTAATGGGGCAAACCTACTTTAGAGGACTTTTACGACAGCAGAGACGAAATGTTCTGAAGTGAGTCAGATAAAGAGAGTCAGAGGTTGTTTTCAGGGTCTGAACAGACTTAGGAATCAAATTAAAGATTTATGTGGAGTAGAAATGGGATAGGAAGTTGTGAAATGCATGTTTTATCCATTAAAGTAACAGTATAAACAGAGACAGGGGTTAAATTTGATGTGAATGTATTAAAACAGATTTTTTTTAATCTGTTTTCTTTGTTGAAACCCCTGCACTGCAAAAACTGAAATCTAAGCAGGTTTTTTTGTTTTATTTTTAGTCAAAATTGTCTTTTTAGTGTTTATATGAGCCACATTCAACTGACAAGCCCAGAAAATGTCTTATATTAAGATATTTAAAGACAATCATGATGTCTGAATTAGGGCTGAACAATTTAATTTCAGACATCGTGATCATGTGATCACTAAAGCTGTGATTGTTTCCTGCTCCTGACTGACCCAGGATCTGTTATATCAGCTGTTTCACACACACCTGTCTTTGAGTGTGAGACTGTTGGAAAAATCCTTTTTCCTTGGGATTGTTGTTGATTTTATTTTATTTAACTTGACAGGATTAAGGATATTTTGCGAACATCATTTTTGAAGTTAAGAGTCAAATATAGCTCTTTCTGTTCTTCAGTTTTTATAACTGAAAATACAATTTAAAAAGTCCGGTTTAGAAAAAGCAGGAATAGGTTTTAGACTCAGGATTTTGAGAAGAGAATTTAACAACTTATCAAAAAATCTCATTTTTAAATTATTATTTTTTGCCTGTTATCCTAAAATTCTGTATTTATTTCTCAGTATTTCGACTTAAATCTTAGAATTTGACTTTTTGTGTCAAAATTTCAACTTTTTATTTCATAAATTGCCTTTAATTTCAAAACGTAGACTTTTTATCTTAGACTTTTGCCATCTCAAAATTTTGACCTTGAATGAGAAAGTTTGGACTTTTTTCACATAATCTTTAACTAATTTCTTAAACTTAAGAAGTTTTATCTCCAAATCTTAACTTTTTGTCTCAGAATTTTGTCTTTATTTCTCAAAATTTTCACTTTTTATATTAAAATATTGACCTTTTATTGAAAAGTTTGAAGCAATTCTTACCTTCAGTTTTCATTTTCATCCTCGCATTAGAGTAAAAACTTTAGATGTTTCAATGTTTTGATGTAATTTTCTGTCAAGTTTGTAAATGTTTCTGTAGATTGTGAAAACTTCACTAAAGCATGATTTAAAGAAAATCGTGAATCCAATTGGAATCGCTGTATCTGCCAGAAAAATCCCAATTAGATCTTTTTCTAAAAGTTCAGCCCTAGTCTGAATTGTAAAGAGTGATAAAAATCTGCAAATGGAGAAAGAAAAATTTGCTCTTCAGGTTTCTTGAAATTAGAATAATGTTTTAATACAAGAAACTTTTTTCTTACCTCATGAGTAGGTTTTTTTTTACTTGTTTCAAGCTATTCAGAGGTCATTTTTTGTCTTTAAATAACTTGACACTAGACATTTTCTGGACTGGAAGAGCCAAAGGCTGAATGATAAACAAAGGCTAAAACAGACTTTAAGGCTAGAAAATGAGTTAAAGGCCAAAACACACGCAAAATTTTTTTTACGCCATCTGAAGGATTAAACAGGAGCTTAAGGCTGAAAAACAGCAGCAACATATTTGAACCATTTTGCTTCTACTTTTAATTTTTTCCATTTTTGCAACATTTAGTCCCATCGTGATCAGGTTTAATAAAAAGAATTAAACTCTCCAGTTTGTTTTGTGAATGGGTGCAGCCTTTAACAACCTTTGTGCAGCATGTTGATGTTACACAACCTGTGTAAATAAATCACCATATCTAAAATAAATCAGCCTCCCTATAAATAATCAGTCCTTTTCTTTATTTCTTCAATTAAAACAAGCGTTTGTCTCATAATCTCTATGTGGGTCAGACATTGGGTTGTCATGTGCAGGATGTTTCTGTCGCCTCACATAAACAAAGAACTTTAATCTCTTAAAAAAAACTCCACATTCGATATAAAAAAACATATAAAACTGATGATTCTGGTAACTGTCAAATTTTGATCAGATGTTCAGGAAGTGTCTGGACTTTAATTCTGCATCTGAAGCACTCTGACTTCCCACTTTCCTTCACATTAATAAAAACAAACTGAAATGTTGAAATATCTTGTCGTTATGTAATTTCTCAGCTGCATATTTGTAAAAAAAAAAGAAAAAGCATGACCTGTATCCATAAAGTGAAAGAGCGACTTTCACCCTGAACATTCCTGGAGCTAAGTCAAGTGTAAACCTGTTTTACCTGCTTGATCACATGTTTAAATCTTCCTTTTGTTTTGAAAGACACTCACTGCTCCTCCCAGGGCGGCGTTTCATTCACTCATATGATGCTGTAACACGTTTCTAAAAAGCTTAAACAGGTTCAACAAAAGTCTGTGAAAGTTGATGAGTGTTTAAGAACAATGTTTCTCAACTGCAGGAATTGATGGATTTCATCATCTACAGTCCATAATATCATCAAAAGATTCAGAGAATCTGGAGAAATCTCTGCACATAAGCAGCAAGGCCCAAAACCAACACTGAATGGACCTGACCTTTGACCCCTCAGGCGGCGCTGCATTAAAAACCCACATCATTGTGTAAAGGATATTAGCACGTGGGCTCAGGAACACTTCAGAAAACCATTGTCAGTAACACAGTTCATCACTACATCTACAAGTGACAGTTCAAACTCTACCATGCAAAGACAAAGTCAGACTACGTTCACACGGAGACTATCAAAACTGTAGACGCAAAAGTGGCGTATCGTCTTCAAGTTTTCTCCGCATTTAGACGAGCATCTTCAGGAGACGCAATCGTGGGTGAAATTAGATATTAGGCCGCTAGGTGGTGCTGTGATAGAACGCCGGCATACACCTATATAAGAACGCACATGCGTGAAATAGTTTATTTCTGTTCTGTTCCCCGGATGAACACAGCAACAATGGCTGTACGTCGCAGATATCCGTGAAATATCTGTACAGTTGCTGAAACGACTCTTGTGTGTTTACCAGAGCTGCTAGAACATCTTGAAGATCTGCGGGATCGAGGTCAGACATGTTTGTTTGCTTTGTTTGACCGGCTCGACGCGTGAGTGTGACGTATATAAGTATGCGACGTGACGTGTTTCGTGTCTTTTGCGTCTTCTGCCGCTTAGACGGGGGCGTAACCACGATCGTCTTCAAAACGCTCCACTCTGGAGGGAGTCTTGAGATTCTTGCGGATTCACTTTGCCTTTTTCAGGGACGTCCCTGATTACTTCAGCAAGACAATGAAACCAAGACACATTCTGCTCCTGTTACAACAGCGTGGCTCTGTAGTAGAAGAGTGCAGCTACTGGATTGACCTGATCTGTCTCCCATTGAAAATGTGTCACATTATGAAGAACAAAATACAACAACAGAGACCTCAAAGTGTCATCAACTGAAGTTGTTCATCAACAAGAATGTGAAAGAATTCCAGCTCCAAAACTTCAACAATTAGTGTCTTTCGTTCACAAACACTGAACGAATGTTGTTAAAGGAAAAGTGATAAAACACAGAGGAAACATGAACCTGTCCAAGCTTTTTAGGAACGTGTTGTGGTCATCAAATTCAAAATGTGTGAATATTTGCAAAAGAACAATGAAGTTTTGAACTATAAATGTCTTGTTTTTGTTGTGAATGCAACTGAATATAGGTTAAACATGAATTACAAATCAGTGTATTCTGTCCTTATTTATATTTTACACCAGGACGTCTTCGCTCCACGCTCTGTCGTTTTCTCCTCAAATCAAAAGCAGCTTCTGCTCCTGTTTCAGTCCGGAGCTGTTTTCTGATTGGTCCATTGATGCCACGTTCTCAGAGCTTTGTGTGTGTCTTTAATTCAGTATTGTGAGGTTTATCAGTCCAGCACCAGAAGCACATACAATACACGTTATTTACAGCCCATTGTTTGGTCCTGTTGTGTGTTTGCTGCTGCAGGAACTTTCTCAAGGATGAAGTCGATGTGTGTGCATCTAAATCTTAATGTTTTTGTCAATAACTGTCCAAATTTTAGCTTTGTAACAGAGATGTTAAGCAGTCAGACTTTGAAATAAACGTGATTTGGTGACAGGTGGTGACGTCTGTCTGTTTCTCTGTTTCTCAGGAGTTTATGAAGACGAGTTCGCCGCCCGTCCTGCAGGCATGAACGGCACCGGCCCGAACAAACTAGTGGACCCGCTGGAGGATCCGCTGCCCGGCCTCGGCACCTACGAGGACTTCAACACCATCGACTGGGTCAGGGAGAAGAGCAAGGACAGAGACCGGCACAGAGAGGTGTGTGTGTGTGAGCGCGGAGTGTGTGTGTGTGTTTAAGGAGACGGTTTAAGACCTGAAAGTCAAACTCATCTTTTCTTTTCCTTTAGATCACCAATAAGAGCAGACAGTCGACTGTAGCTCTGCTTCACAGCGTCAGTGATGCTTTTTCTGGGTGGCTGCTCATGCTGCTGGTGGGACTCATGTCAGGTAATAAATAAACAAACTCATTATTTAAAAACTGACAGACTTTACCCAACCACATCAAACTTTGGTGGAGTGTGAAAATAGTCAAATCAGCTTCTGAAAACACATATTAAGCTTTTTTGTTTGACACTTTTGTAAAATAAATCTCATATAGTGACAGACAAAGAGCTGCAAACAAACACTAGATGTGTTTCCATTACACCTGGAATTGTGCAAAACCTAACCGGGACTAACACGCTGATTCTCTGGGAACCAACAAAGTCCACCGACCAAACAGCCGTCATACATTAACCCCTCGTATCCCACCTAAATCCAGCCTAATACCATACCAAACTGTAGAACCATAAAGTCAAAATTCATCAGTGAGACCTCATTTGAAAGATTAAAGTCTCTAGTTTCAGAAAATGTCGTGTTTTAATATGTTTATATTTTTACGTGTTTTTTTTGTAACCATTTTTGAAAATCATTAACTTCAAGATGCTTCATGTCAGACATAAAACATCCACAACATCACTTCTACACCTTCTCATCTACATCTGGATGAAATTTGAGCTTTTTAGGTAAAAGTTTGTAGGAGTTAGAGAGTTTTTAAGTCTCTGGTAACCAAACACCAGGCCAAAAAAAAACAGCTTCGTCAGTGCTCAGTGTCCTCTTTGCCGTCAACTTTGCTCTCTTTGTGGAAAAGTTAGCTGAAAATCATGAAATTGTAGTTCCCAGTCATGGATTGTACCTCTTCTGTCGTGAACATGAATATGAACCTGGCCTCAAGTGAAGGGTAAGGTGATCGGTTACTGTAAGAGTGAGTGACAGGCCTGTTAGCCAATAAACAACCCTCTAATAGAGCTACTGGCCAGATGAGCAAGGGGCGTTTGTTGTCTATCACAAGCTGTCCTGGGATGAAAACTCAACAAAAAATAATGGTGTCACTTTTGTCGTGCAGCTAGAACCCTGTTGAAAACAAACACTTGCAGCTTTGTCAGATGTACATTGAGGAGGAAATGCAGATTCTGACACTTCGACGACAATAACTACTCTTGCCTGTGCTGTCTGTCTGTTTGTTGCCTGAAATGTCCTCTTTAAAGTGGTGAACCTTATTAAACTACTTTGTTGTGAAAACTATACAAACTTGAGACCTAAGGAGACCACCTTTCCTCTCACTTATTTCAGGGTACGGGCGTCAGGATGTGACGAGATTATACTCGACACATTTTGGTTTGTGGTTTGAAATTTGTTGTTTTTCCAGCAGCATTTTATGTTAATGAATCATCGTTTAATTCTTAATAGCTGTTATAGAAATAGTTGCAATGTTAAAACGATCATTTTAATGTGTGTGTGTTTATCATGAACTCTTTCTCGTGCTCCGTCCAGGTGCTCTGGCCGGCGGCATCGACATCGCGGCTCACTGGCTGACAGACATGAAGGACGGCGTTTGTCTCATCGGCTTCTGGTTCAACCACGAACACTGCTGCTGGACGTCCAACGAGACCACGTTCCAGGAGAGAGACCGCTGTCCTCAGTGGCAGAGCTGGGGCGAGCTCATAACGGGGACTTCAGACGTAAGACGACTCAGAAACACCTTTAAAACCAGTAGAATCTTCCATTTTACCACCTTTAACACATAAAACTTCACTTTAAGTCCACAAGACTGTGTCACAGGGTTTTAAATCTGTGGAAGAAGAGAGAAAGTTTTGTGCTCTGGCTCCATCTAGTGGTTAAAAATGTCTTTGTCTGTCTGCAGGGTGCATTCGCCTACATCATGAACTACATGATGTACATCTTCTGGGCGCTGCTTTTCTCTTTCTTGGCGGTGACGCTGGTCAGAGCCTTTGCTCCGTATGCATGCGGCTCAGGAATACCAGAGGTAAAAAAAAACACCTGCAAGAAAAAAACACAAGATCAGGAAAACAGCTGCCGATTTGACCAAACCTGGAGTCCAGTCATTATCACCTTTAACCTTTAACTCTTTTACTAAACTCAATAACCAACAACCAAACACAAAACACCATCACATTTACCCAGAAACAGTGAAACCAACATAACCACGACCTTTTTAAATGTCATAACACACATTAACATACATTGATTTCTGTGTACGATTCCTTACCTGCTGACTCTAAAATGGTACATTAATGACTTTTTTTTTTTACTATTGTGTTAGGCTTATTACTTTTTGAATTTAATTGAACCCTTTCTTCAATTCCTTAAGCTCTTATTTAAATACTAAGCAAAAAAGAGAAAGAGAAAGAAAGACAGTATAGTAACCAGACATTCATTGACAATATTTTGACATTCCCTTTATTTCATATATTTAATTATTTATTATATTTGTTGATCACATAAACACATAAACATACACACAAACACACATAAAAATGTATGTGTCATTCATTATTAATTTAATGAATACTTATTATTATTGTTCAACTTATTTTTAGCACATGGTCATTTATACATTGTTATATCTGTTATGGTTGTTTCCACTGTTGTGTCTTTTTTTTAAACTGATATTCCTTCTACTTAATTGATTAACACACACACACACACACAAAATATATATATATATTTATCTTTTATTTATTTACCTGTATATTTTTTATCATTATTATTTTCTATACATATTTATCTTACAACTGTTTGATTATAATCTCCTGTGTTTTAACATTTCTATTATCACCTTCAGCAAATATACACACAAATACACATAAACATAAACACACACACAACAAGTACACTTCAGTCAATCAATCAATTAATCCAAGCCCCCCTTTCTTTTCTTGTATCTGAATGTTTCGTAAAACAAAAAAAAAAAATCACAAGATGTTTGTATTTGCTCAGGAATATGGCTCTAACCCTTTTTCCGATCAGGAAAAATGATTCTTTTCCTCTTTCTATCTTTGTTTACAAACTCTAAACATGTCGAAGATCAGTTCACGTCAAAATCCGGACCAGTGTGTGTTTATTCTCTCCTCCTCGTCTGTTTGTTTCCGAGGATGTGAGGAGCTGCAGGTTTGCTTACGCTGAGGAAAGACGAGTGGAAAAGCTCAGGATTCAACGCTTTCACGCACAAGGAGTCGAACACAAACACACACACACACACACACACACACACAAACCTTTAGTTTCTCAGAGTCAGACCCACTTTTCATCGCTGAGGTCAGACGGGATCATCACGCCCACACACTCCAGATTAACGGCTTATTTAGAAGAAAAATACCCTCAAACCTCTCTCTCTCTCTTCTAAATGTTTACCTTTCTCTCAGTGATATAAACAAACTCATTATCAGAAACATATCCTCTGTTCACGAACTCTCCCTCCTCCTCTTCTTGTTTTGTTTCTGTGTCAGATTAAAACCATCCTGAGCGGCTTCATCATCAGAGGTTACCTGGGGAAGTGGACCCTCATCATCAAAACCATCACGCTGGTTTTAGCCGTCTCCTCGGGGCTCAGTTTGGGGAAAGAGGGCCCCCTGGTGCACGTGGCCTGCTGCTGCGCCAACATCCTCTGTCACCTGTTCACCAAGTACAGGAAGAACGAGGCCAAGAGACGAGAGGTGAGGAAGAAAAAACCAATCAGTGATCAGATTTTTACACATCCTGGAATAAACAAACATCAAGTCAAGTTGTTTTTATCTCTCTGTGAGGAAAGATCTGAAAAGTTTGATTTTTAAAAATGATGCACGATGATGTTTCTGCAAATTTAAAATCCGTTGATAATAAGAATATCACAAGAATAAAAGTATTTAAAGGGAAGTGTCTGCATAACGTTAGACTGAAACTGAAACTCAACACATAACACAAAAACATAGTAATTATACAGATACAGCAACTCAAGAACAAAAAAAAAATTAAAGCTAAGAAAAACAATAGATCAAATTTCCATGTATTTCAAAACATTCAACTAAGAAAAACTAAGATAATAAAATGAATAATTAAAACATTTAAAAAAAATTCAGACAAATTACATTTGATAAAGGTAATGTAAAAAACAATCAAACATTAATTGTTTCAAAAAATAAATTAATATTTATGATTGAAAATGTAAAAAATCAAACACAATTTGAATTTTAAAAAATCACTAAAGTATTAAAATAAAAATACAAAGAGTGTATAAATGTATGAATCAGTGATATAAAAAATTAAATGTTATTTGAGATATTTAATTAAAATGTTATTTAAGGAAAAAAAATAATATTCATGATTGAAAAATGTTTTTTAAAAAATGACATGAAAAAAATTATATGTAAGTGTAGAATATATTATTGTGTTAAGAAACTAAATATCAAACATCGAAGTTTACACCTTTCAAAATAAAATAAAACATTGTTTTGTATTTTGAAATGTAACAAAATGAATCAATAAAACTTGATCTTACTTCAAAATTTTATTTTTTTTACTTTTCACAAACAGTTTGGGCATCATTTTTGTCATTTATTGTCTGAACACTTTTAAAACATTTTTCTTGTCAGATGAAAGTGGCTCATACTTAGTCTCATAAGACATTTTTACCAAATTAAGACAAACATTTGATCAGATTTGATTTTCTACATTGAAACAACTGCACAACAGGAAGTTTATTGATAAACTGTGAATGAAATGAACTCCAACCTTAAATTTAAAGACACATTTTTTATGGTTTAACATCCAAACTGAGAGCAGCTGTTCGTCCGTTTGCTCCTGTGCAGGTGTTATCGGCGGCGGCGGCGGTGGGCGTGTCCGTGGCCTTCGGCGCTCCTATTGGAGGAGTCCTGTTCAGCCTGGAGGAGGTGAGAAACATCAGAAATGAGTTTTTATTTCATCAGTCTGACAGAGCGAGGCTGATTTCCTGCTCCTCTCTTCACACAAACATCAGTAGAAACTTCATCTTTTAGAGAAAATAAACTGATCTGAAAATGATGAAACTTAACGCTGAGATCCGCCCGCGCTCAGACAAAATACCCCCCCCCCTCCTTTAAAAACAGCCAGATGTTGGATACTTTAAAGTTTCTGAAAAAGTCTCATTTCCTCCAGGTCAGTTACTACTTCCCTCTGAAGACTCTGTGGCGTTCTTTCTTCGCCGCCCTGGTCGCCGCCTTCACGCTGCGCTCCATCAACCCGTTCGGGAACAGCCGCTTGGTGCTTTTCTACGTGGAGTTTCACGCCCCCTGGCACCTGGTGGAGCTGGCTCCTTTCGTGCTGCTGGGGATCTTCGGCGGCCTGTGGGGGGCGCTGTTCATCCGGGCGAACATCGCATGGTGCAGGAGACGTAAGTGAACGAACTCCTCGGGAATTCTTCAGCAGCGTTTTGATGCCAGAGTTCCTACGCATCCTTAAAAGGTCTTAAATTCATGTATTTGAAACTGAGGCCTTTAAAAGTCTTAAATTCACTAAAATGTTATTTTCTGGTCTTAAATAAATTACTCAAAGATTTTAACCCTCTGATGCATGAATTATGAAAGTCAGTGTCAGGATTTTTCCTTTGAGTGTTTTTATTTGTCTTACGGCATGAAAAAAAGTTTTCCATTTGTTTCTTTATTCCTTCAAATATTTGTAACTGAGCATTCAACTTAAAACAGTGCGAATTTAATGTACATATGACTTATTTTATTGTACTTCTTTTTGTTTTTTTGTTTTTTTTTTCTTGGTAATTCTATAATTAATCTTTTTTTATGCTTTGCGAAACATTTTAACTCTCTTTCATCCATTTTAACACTGAATAATTAATAGTTTATGAGCTTTTTCACCCTCAAATGTTTGTCCATAACTTTTTAAAAAATATATACAAGAATTAAAAACATTGTTTCAGGTCCTAAGAAGAATAAAAATATCCTGACACAGGCTGATATGAATTTCCACCACATGAACCATTGAATTTATGAGTAAATAACTTTAAAATAGGTGTCACTGTAATGACCACTTTGCACCACAGGGTTAAATTTGTTCATGTTTTATTGGTTTTATTAAACTGTCTTACAACCTGCTGATATAATTTATCTGCATCCTAACTAACCAGGCTATGACTATGAGTCACTGTTTGCACTTTTACATCAAACAGATATTAACCAATAAGCAACAACAACAAGTCTCATTAAGTGACTCACGCTATGATTTGGTTGTAATGCAGCAGGATCCTCAAACCATCGACCATATTTATGTGTTTTTGCTCTTGATTTCATTCTAAGTGGCTTTAAAAAAGGTCTTAAAAGTCTTAAATGTGATTTGTCGAATCCTGCAGGCACCCTGATGATGCTTTTCTGTGTCTTTACAGGTAAAACCACACGCCTGGGGCACTACCCCGTCATCGAGGTGCTCGTGGTCGCCGCTTTGACCGCCGTGGTCGCTTATCCGAACAGTTACACCAGAATGAGCGGCGCCGAACTCATCTCGGAGCTTTTTAACGACTGCTCGCTTCTCGACTCCTCTCAGCTCTGTGGATACAAACAGGTCAGAGTGAAAATCTGATCTTTTCTTTTACTTATTCAAGTGTTTTACGGTTTGTACTCAGATCTTTCTTTTCTTTAAATATCTTGTTATTGCTCCTCTTCGCAGCCGACCAACACATCAGAAACAGGCGTGGGGAACAGCCTCGCCGACCGCCCGGCGGGTGAGGGTCTGTACACGGCGCTGTGGCAGCTCGCTCTGGCTTTAGTCTTCAAGATGATGATCACCGTCATCACGTTCGGCATGAAGGTTAGTGCTTCGTATTTAAACCGTTTCTCACATCAGCGTGACACCTGGTCGTGTTTATTAGGACGCCTCGTTCTCCGACACATTGAAGTAGTTTGTGCAATTCTGAGGAGGAACATGGCGTGATCATCAAAGTCTAGCAGCTAATTGAGAAAGAAGGAAGTTCTTAATTTTTAAAGATGTGGGACATAATCACAGCTGAGGAATAAAAGTTCTCAGCAATAGATTCACAGCATTTGAAAAGGAACTCAGGATTAGATTTGAGAAGCATTTAAGCTGTTGTATGATTTTTATAATCTACGTTCTGCCCTCATGATATCTTTACATGTTAAATAACTCAAAACAAAACTTTCAGAACACTTTGTTTTAGCTACCGTCTCTTTAAGAAACAAACACTTCCTTCCCTGTGATTGGTCGATCCTCCAAAGGCCAGACCTTGGTGTTTAAGGCCCCAGTCCTTCAACTTTAAATGATTGGGAATTCTGAGTGATGACCTCAACGTTTAAGCGAGTCAGATGAAGATTTCTTGACGGTCTTGTGAAGATCTGATAAAGAAGTTGCGAAATTTTTGTCCAACAAAGATCTTGTTCAGACCTCTTAAGGATCTCTTGAAGGTATCGTAATGATTTTGTCAAGATCTCTTTAAAATCTTGTAAAGATCCCATGAAGATCTTGCAAGGACCTTAATAGATCTTGTTTAGACCCCATGCAGATCTTGCAAGGACCTTAATAGATCTTGTAAGGACCTGATGAAGATCTTGTTAAGATTTTGTCAAGATCTTGTCAAGGTCCCATGAAGATCTTGTTAGGACCTTAATAGATCTTGTTAGGACCCCAAGAAGATCTTGTTAGGACCCCATGAAGATCTTGTTCAGACCCCATGAAGATCTCGTAAAGATCCCAGAAAGATCTTGCAAGGACCTCAATCGATCTTGTTCAGACCCAGTGAAGATCTCATTTGGATATTATGAAGATCTTGTTTAGACCCCATGAAGATCTTGTTCAGACCCCATGAAGATCTCGTAAAGATCCCAGAAAGATCTTGCAAGGACCTCAATCGATCTTGTTCAGACCCAGTGAAGATCTCATTTGGATATTATGAAGATCTTGTTTAGATCCCATGAAGATCTTGTTCAGACCCAGTGAAGATCTTGTTAGGATCCCATGTAGATCTCGTAAAGATCCTAGAAAGATCTTGCAAGGACCTCAATAGATCTTGTTAGGATCCCTGTGAAGATCTCATTTGGACCCAATGATGATCTTGTTCAGACCCTATGAAGATCTTGTTTAGACACTATGAATATCTTGTTTAGATCCCATGAATATCTTGTTGAGATCCCATGAAGATCTTGTTCAGATCCCATGAAGATCTTGTTGAAACCTCATGAAAATCTGGTTTAGATCCCTGAAGATCTTGTAAAGATTTTGTCAAGATCTTGTTAAGACCCCATGAAGATCTTGTTAGGACCTTATAAGATCTTGTTATGACCCCACGAAGATCTTGTTTATATCCCATGAAGATCTTGTTTATATCCCATGAAGATCTTGTTCAGACCCCATGAAGATCTTGTTTAGACCCCATGAAGATCTTGTTCAGACCCCATGAAGATCTTGTTCAGACCCCATGAAGATCCAGTAAGTATCCCAATGAAGTTCTCGTAAAGATTTTGTCAAGATCTTGATAGGACCCGATGAAGATATTGTAAAAATCCCACAAAGATCTTGTTAAGATTTTGCCAAGATCTTGTTAGGATCTGATGACGATCTCGTAAAAATCCCACAAATATCTTGTCAAGATCTCAATTAGATCTTGTAAGTATCTCACAAAGGTCCCATAACGATCTTGTGATAATCTTGTTGAGACCAAGTTTAGGTTTTTTTGAGATCTTGTAAGAATCTTGAGGAGAAATTGGTAAGATCTTCAATACCTCATGAAGATATCTAAAGAGCTCCTCAATCTTACAAGATTTTGTAAATATCTTGTGCTACTTTCAAACACCTTTTCGCCTTCATTGCTTGTAAACGACTTTTCTTCACCATCTTGCGGATTTTTGTGCAACAATTGAAGTTGTTAAGGAAGTTTTTGACACTTTTAAGTTGCTGTAGATTTTTTTTTTTGGACTTGAATTGAGAGTTTATTACATAAAAGGGAAATTTATGACGATACATTTTTTGTGCCTGATTAATTCTGCTCGTTTTGAAGCATCAGTCCATGATAGTGAATGAAACGTTTGTGTCTCTGACTAAGAAGAAGAAGGCCACAGAAGGTCCAAGGGAGTCCAGAGAAGTAGGGGTCGTACCGCCACCCCCGCTAGCGCCCGTCTGACGACCCGCAGCCGTACCTCGTCGACCGGATGATGTTGGTGCTGAGGAAGTAGAAATTTCCGACCACGAGCGTCCCAGTCCTGACGTAGTGGGGCCCCGAGATTGCCATGGTGGGAGCCGCCGCCTGTCTGGGTAAGAAGCAGATCTTTGGAAAAAAAAAAAAAAAAAAAGACGTTTCTATTGTTGCACGGTGTTTTTCTAAACAAACAACAAGAGACACGCTAAAGAATGAAGACGACGTGTTTGTGGGCGGCTGGAGAGCAGCTGGATGAGGGCGGGAGGAGAAGAATAAACCCGGACTCAAATAAACGCTGAGTCATCTTCATCAAACTACACATTAAACCACATCACCTGCTGAGAAATGTCTGAGAAATAAGAAACAGACAAAAAGTTCAGGTCCCAAAGTCACTGAAACTTTAATTTCACGACAGAAGAAATCAAAATACAAACTTTTAATTCTGTTCACAGACATGAGTCACTGCACCTGCTCGACACTTAACGAGTCATTAACCTGTTTCCTGAAACGACCCCGTCCTTAAATAACTCCACAGAAACCATCAGTAAGAAAAGTGCCTATAAAACTTTACTCAAATGAACGCTCTTAAAGAGAAAACCTGGAGCGCAAACTCTGCAGGGACATTTGTGAGGTTTCAGAAACATGTAAATGTTCGTTTCCACAACTGACATTTTTATGGACTTGTCTGGTAGATGTTGCTCGAACAGACAAAAATGAGATGTACACTGCAAAAACAGAAATCTTCGCAAGTCATTATGTCTTATTTGTAGTAAAAATTGTCTTTTTGTTCTTCATTTGAGCCACATTCACCAGACCAGGTCATAAAAATGTCTTATTTCAAGTTTTTTTAAGACAAAAATGAGGTGTAAATAGCTTGTAGCAAGTCAAAAAAATCTGCCAAAATTTTTTTTTTTACTTGTTACAAGCAATTGATGCCTCATTTTTGTCCTTAAAAAACTTGAAACGAGACATTTTTATGACCTTGTCTAGTAAATGTGGCTCAAATCAAGAATAGTAAGACAAATGTTACTAAAAATAAGACATAATGACTTGCTTAGATTTCAGTTTTTGCAGTGTAAATTGTTCCGCTACAGTGGAACAATAATTCAAACTTCCTTTTCTTATATTCCAGCTAAACCAGACACATTTCATGCCTGTGTTGAAGTTCCCCTTCAGTTGTAACTCTTTCACATTAGAAACAAATGTTGAAACTGATAAAAAAAAACAGTCCTTTGTCTCCCCATATGTGCTGTAGCTGTTTGTAATAAAACACACTGAATCCTCGACGTGTAAACAGACGATGAGAGAAAAATCACCTCCTACGTGTAGAAGTTTGATGTAAACCCAGGCAGAGTTCAGATAAAGCTTTTTGTGAAATGTTTCAGTTTCAGCACGTTCTGTTCTTTAAAGTAGCATTCTTAGAAAAGCTTTCAATGCAGCAGACGGTCATTCCAAGGGTTTTTGGATTGAGATTTATGTTCTTTTTGTGCTTTTAATTTGAAAGAAAGTTGAGAACAGGATGAAAAAACAGTGTCAGTCAGTCAGAGCTTAAACTAAATCAGGATATTTATTAGTTTATATATGTTGTTTCAGCTTTATACTCAAACTAATTGCAGAAAAAGTCACCAAAAACATCCAGATAATTGAATCAAACAATGATTTCATTTGATTTTGAGCAGATTTACAGTCAGACTCAGAAAACGAAAAGACTGACTGTCATTCACAGCTTCATTCACATTCGAAGACCATAAAACGGATTAGCTCTGTTATTGCTCAATCCCCGCTAAGATCCTCGTCTCCCGCTGAGAACATGAGTCTCTTTTTCCAAACCAGACAACCTTCAGAGGTTTAATCATCTCCTGGTTTTCCTCTTTTAATTGTTTTCGAGTGCACAGAGACCAACAACAGCTCGTGGTTTTTGATAAACAGCCCTCTCATGAGTTTTTAGAGAACAGCAGGAGGCCAGAGAGGAGACCGTAAAAGATGATTAAAAACAGGATCAGAGCTGAAAATGAAGAGCTCAAAGTCTCACATGAAACCGTGTCAGGATCTGTTAATGCTGCGCTAAATGTGGCAGCTTTTTAGTTAAATAGAAGCAAGATGAGCAGAAATAAAAGACCGAAATGAAGAAGAATGCTATCTTTTAGCAACATTAGCATCATTCTGCTTCAACATGTTGTTCTTCTTCTCTTCGTATTCTTTAGGATGTTTTCTAAACTATTCAGCTTCTTCAGGAGATGAATGCTATGACTTTTCACTTTTCTAACTATTGAACTTTTTAATCTATGTCCCCTTTTGTCACAAAATTTTCCCTATTGGAATGAATTGAGAACTTCAGCCTTTCTGCCTAAAACTTCTTTAACTTTGAGAAGCTTCAACGACAGTATGCTTCTATTTACAGGCTTCATTTTTGCTTTTAAGAATTCTTCCCACTATTTAAATCCAATTATTTTCAAATATCTCCAACAGTTTTTGAGGTTTTAGCCTGTAGTTCCTTTTTTTTTAACCCTGTAGCTTGTGTTTTTAACCTTAAGCACATGATTTTTGCCTGAGCTCATATTTCAGCCTTAAGAAAGTGTCTTTATCTTGCATTTTAGCCTGAAGTTCGTTCTTTTAGACTTAAGGTCCTATTTTAGCCTTTAGCTTGTGTTTTAGCCTTTAGTTAGTTTTTTTTTAACCTTTAGCTTTTGTTTTCACTTGAAGCTTGTGTTTTATTCTTTAATCAATGTCTTTAGCCTGTAGCTTGTGTTTTATCCTTTAATAAATGTCTTTAGCCTTTAGCTTGTGTTTTAGCCTTTAGTTAGTTCTTTTAGCCTTTAGCTCTTGTTTTAGCCGTTAGCTTGTTTTTTAGCCCTAAGCTCATGCTTTTAGCCTTTAGCTTGTGTTTTAGCCTTAAGTTATTTTTTAGCCTGAAGCTTGTGTTTTAATCAATGTCTTTAGCCTTTAGCTATTGTTTTAGCCTTTAATCAATGTCTTTAGCCTTTGGCTTGTGTTTTAGCCTATAGTTAGTTTTTTTAGCCTTTCGCTCTTCTTTTAGCCGTTAGCTTGTTTTTTAGCCCTAAGCTCATGCTTTTAGCCTTTAGCATGTGTTTTAGCCTTAAGTTATTTTTTAGCCTGAAGCTTGTGTTTTAATCAATGTCTTTAGCCTTTGGCTTGTGTTTTAGCCTTTAGTCAGTTTTCTTTTTAGCCTTTAGCTCTTGTTTTGGCCTCAAGCCTGTGTTTTAGCCTTGAGCTTGTGTTTTAGCCTTAAGTTATTTTTTAGCCTTTAGCTCTTGTTTTAGCCTTAAGTTATTTTTTAGCCTTTAGCTCTTGTTTTAGCCTTTAGTTATTTTTTTAGCCTAGAGCTTGTGTTTTAGCCTTGAGGTAGTTTGTTTAGCCTTTAGCTTACGTTTTAACCTCAAGTTCGTTTTTTGAGTCCTTTGGTCCTATTTTAAGCCTTTAGTTGTTTTTTTAGCGTTTAGCTCTTGTTTTAGCCTGTAGCTTGTGATTTAGCCTTAAGTTATTTTTTTAGCCTTTAGCTTGTGTTTTAGCCCTGAGTTGGTTTGTTTAGCCTTTAGGTCCTATTTTAAGCCTGTAGTTTGTTTTTTTAGCCTGTAGCTCATGTTTTTCTGCTTTATCTCATGTTTTTTAGCTTTTAGCGTGCGTTTAAGCCTAGTGTCACATTTGCTGCAATGAAATGCATTCTCTCTGATTTGGTTTGTCTCCTCTGTTTTCATTCAGGCGGAGTGACTCGAATGACGGTGTCTCTGGTCGTCATCATGTTCGAGCTGACTGGCGGGCTGGAGTACATCGTCCCGCTCATGGCGGCGACCATGACCAGCAAATGGGTGGCGGACGCTTTCGGCAGAGAGGGGATCTACGAGGTGAGTGTTCGCCGCCGTGTTCGTGCTCTGTGTCTGATTTAAGAGCTCAGCGTCTGAACGTTTGACTCTGACTCCTTCAGGCTCACATCCGGCTGAACGGGTACCCGTTCCTGGAGCCCAAAGAGGAGTTTGAGCACAGCAGCCTCGCCGTGGACGTGATGAGGCCCCGGAGGTCGGACCCAGCGCTCGCCGTTCTCACGCAGGAGGGGATGACTGTGGGGGAGGTGGAGGTACGAGCGTGACAGGAGAAACATCTGTAAACGATGTGTTTGTGCTGCTTCATGTTAAACTCTTTAACTCCTCTGCAGACGCTGGTGGAGAGCACGCACTACAGCGGTTTCCCCGTGGTCGTCTCCAAAGAGTCTCAGCGGCTGGTGGGGTTCGTCCTCAGGAGAGACCTGCTCATATCTATAGGTCAGAGCTGCTTCTGTATTTCAGCGCAAATATTTACACATAAAAACATGAAGCTCCTGCAGGTTAAACTGAGAATGTGGGAGATGAAATTTCAAGTTGTCATGAGTTTAAATTCAAACGTTGATGAGTTTTTATGAAGGAACCAAAGTCGTGCCTCAAAGAAACATCCTTCCTCTGTATTTGACTTTAACTGGTCTGCTTTAAGTGAGGGTCATTCAAATTTAAAGAGGGGGTCATGTTTAAAGAGGAGGTGGACGAAAAAAACTGGAATTCAATTTGATAAAAAGCCAAGTTTATGGAACTGAAAGTCAGAATTTCTACTTTTTATGTCAAGATTTAGACTTTTTATTTTAAAAAATTAACTTTTTTTTCTTGTAATTTAGACTTCTTATCCCAAATTTTTAACATAATCTGATACTTTTGACCTTGTATCTCAAAATTTAAACTTTTTCTCAAATTTTAACTTTTTTTTTTTTTAAATTGAACCCTTTGTCCCCGGGTTTTTGACTTTTTATATCAAAATTACATTTTTTATCTCAAAAATCTTGACTTATTTACTCAAAAAATGACATTATTATCTCAAAATTTCAGCTTTTTATCCCAAAATTCTGCCTTTTAATCTTATCATTTTCAATTTTATCTCTAAAATGTGTCATTTTCTCATCATTTTGATTTTCTTATCTTGTTATTTTTGCCTTTAAATATCTAAATTTGGACTTTTTATCCCATAATTTTGACTTTTAATCCTTAAATTTTGACTTTTTATCTAAAAATTTTTAACTTTTTTCTCGTTTAATTTTGACTCTCTTCCCAAATTTTAACTTCCATATCTCAAATGTTGACTTTTAATATCAAAAATTTGCTTTTTTATCACTATTTTTTACATTTTTATCCTAAAATTCTGCCTGTTAATCCCATTATTTTCACTTTTATCTCTAACATGTCATTTTCTCATCATTTTGACTTTCTTATCTTATTTTTGCCTTGAAATCTCTCAATTTTGATTTTTTTATACAATAATTTTGACTTTTAATCCTTAAATTGTGACTTTTTATCTCAAAAATTGTAAATTTTTTCTCATTTAATTTTGACTCTCTTCCCAAATTTTAACTTCAATAACTCACATTTCAACTTTTAATATCAAAATTTAGCTTTTTTAACCTTATTTTTGACCTTTTTATTCCGAAATTTTAACATTTTTCCATTGTATGACTTTGATGTTTTGTCTCAAAGTGTTGATATCATTATCTTGAACATTTAACATTTTTTTAACTCAAAACTGTGATTTTTTTTCGTCTCGTGATTTCGGCTTAATATGGGCAGGAAAAAAAAGTTTTTCTGTAAAGTCAAGTTTTCATTTTTATTTTGGCAGAAATGGGCTTCCATAGGTTTGTGTTTAGTTCAGCAAAAATATATTTATTTTTTTTCAGTAGGATCTTGAATTAGATTTAACAAACGTGTTCAGAAACCCTGACACTGACGAGTCTCCCCCTGCTGGCCTGGAGGACGACTGTGTTTCTGTGACGTCTTCTTTTTTTTTAACCTCCACTTCTCGTTCCTCTTTTTTTCTCAGATAACGCTCGTAAACGTCAGGAAGGCATCGTCAGCGCCTCCCAGCTGCACTTCACTGAGCACGCTCCGGCGCAGCCCGCCGACGGTCCGCCGCCGCTCCGCCTGCGAGGCATCGTGGACCTGAGCCCTTTCACCGTCACCGACCACACGCCCATGGACATCACCGTGGACATTTTCAGGAAACTGGGGCTGCGCCAGTGTCTGGTCACGCACAACGGGTGAGGAAAAAAAACCCACATAAACGTACATTTCTGAACAGAATCGTGTTTAAAAACGACCTTAAAGAGAAACTTTTGAGCTTCACTGTGACTGAAACTTACAGCTGAGTTTTCAGGGCTCAGGCCTCACAGGAAGAAGAGACGAGTTTCCTGCTTTTTCACTTTTAATGCGGCTTGTTAAATTCTTCAGAGCCACATTCTTCTGACTCTTCAAAGTAATGATCAAAGGCCGATTTATGAACTGTTTGAGAAACTGAGCAGAGGACGAGTGTGTGTGTGTGTGTGTGTGTGTTCTGTTTATTTCTGCTTTTGTTCTTTCTCCCTGTTCTCCCCGTCAGCTCCCATTAGAGGAGGATTTCTCCTCAGAGGGAGGTGATGACACCGGGCTGAGAGAGATGTTTGAAAATCCCTAATTCAGACGTCTCCTCTGAAAACTATTAGAGCTTTGGACAGTTCGACTCCACATGTGGATAAATTAATACAAAGCTGGAGCTTTCAGACGTCTTGTTTTGTTAAAACCGATCCAAACCGACGAAGCAGCAAAGACAGGAAGAAGTGAAGCATGAATCTGTTAGATATCAGTTCCTCAGCGTCCGAACACGCTGTTGTGGTGTAAGGACNTTATGAACTGTTTGAGAAACTGAGCAGAGGACGAGTGTGTGTGTGTGTGTGTGTGTGTTCTGTTTATTTCTGCTTTTGTTCTTTCTCCCTGTTCTCCCCGTCAGCTCCCATTAGAGGAGGATTTCTCCTCAGAGGGAGGTGATGACACCGGGCTGAGAGAGATGTTTGAAAATCCCTAATTCAGACGTCTCCTCTGAAAACTATTAGAGCTTTGGACAGTTCGACTCCACATGTGGTATTTAATTATGTTTCGACCTCGAAAGTCTGCAGAACAAAACAATTTTGGCTAGGTTTGGCTGCTTCGTCGTTTCTGTCCTTCTTCACTTCGTACTTAGACAATCTATAGTCAAGGAGTCGCAGGCTTGTGCGACAACACCACATTCCTGTGTAAATGCCGGACTTTTGTGAAGTTTTCTAAGTGTCTGAGACTTCAAGCCTGCTGAAAACAACTTCCACATGTCCAGTTGTGTCTTTGTTAAATGTTTTCAAGTTCTTTCTTGGCAGAACTAAAGTAGAAATCCATGAATCAGTCTGAAAACAGCTCAAAATGTGCCGTTCTATGAGGCTGTGATACTTTAACAGGGCCTCAAACACCAAGGTCTGCCCATAGCTCCGCCCCTGACAGGCCCCCAGAGTCCCTGTGTTTTAGCCTTTAACTTATGTTTTCACCCTCAGCTTGTGTTTTAGAGTTAAGCTTATGTGTTTTGAACCTTTAGCTAACGTTTTAGGCCTTTAGCTGATGCTTTAGCCACAAGCTTGTGGTTTAGCATTTAACTTTTGTTTTTCACCTTCAGCTTATGTTTTAAGCGTTAAGCCAATGTTTTAGCAGTAAGCCTATGATTATTAGCCTCTAGCTTGCGTTTAAGGCTCCTAGACAGTTTTTTTTTAGCATTTAGCTTGTGCTTTAGCCCGTGTTAATACCTTAAGCCTTTAGCTTTCTTTTTTTTAACCTTAAGCTTTGTTTTAGCTCTTAGCTCATGTTTTAGCCTTTAGCTCTAGTTTTAGCCGTCAATTTGTGTTTTACCCTTTAACCAGTGTTTTAGCTTTTAGCTTGTGTTTCAAGCCCATAAATTGCGTTTTAGCATTTGACCCTTTAGCTTATGTATTAGCCTTTTTTTTTTTTAACTTTAGCCAATGTTGTGGTCTTAAGCTGATATTTTAGCCTTTAACCTGTTCTTTAGCCTTTTGCTTTTTTAGCCGTTAGCTTGTTTTTTAGCCTTAATCCTTTTTTAGCCTTTAGCTAATGTTTTAGCATTTGGTTAGTTTTTTTTTGTTACTTTTTTGCCTTTTGCCTGTATTTTAGCCTCTAGCTTGTGTTTTAGCTTTAAGCTCTCATTCTTAGTTGTTGATTATGATCAGACATTAATTTTTTCTTGATCACTTTGAAAATCCTCACAGGGATTTTATGGAGAAACATCATTGTTGTGTATTAAAAAATATTTTTTTTCATATTGTTGATATTTTCTGTATCAAAGGAAACAAAAACAAGCTCAGCCAGAATTTTTAAAGTATTTTGTTCCTGAGCTGCAAAGCCGAAGTTTCTTGAATGAATTATTAAATGTTCTCTAAGTGATTTCCACACCGAGCAGAGAGCGGATACTCCCCGTGAGAGGAAACTGAACGCAGAGTTTCTCTGTTTGGATATAAAATCTGACATGTTCAAACACACAGCTCTCTGGGGTTTATTGAGAGAGAGAGAGAGAGAGGGGGATTTTCATGAACAAAGTTATATAGTTAAGGAGCAGCTCTGTCAAACACCAGCACAAAGAAATAATATAATAATAATAATATTCAACCCTTTAATTAATAAAATGACACCAGTATAATGATTTAAGAAAACCTTTCAGTAGAAAATCAAAATCAGGATAAGTTTAACAAACCTTTTATTCCAAAACACAATTTATATAGTGACATATTTTTAATTCCAGTAAAATATTTTATTTAGATTTATTAATCTGGCTGAATGTATCACATGACTGTCTCAGTAGATTCCTAAAATTACAACCATGAAGATAAAAAACACAAAATAAATCGAACTTATTTCCATAAATCAGCTGCCTGTATGTTGTTAGTGTTGTAGTGTAATGTTGGTTTTACAGCATGCTCTTATTTTGAAGGACACAGGTTCATAACAGGACGTTAGAATGAGCTATGAAGAAAATGATCTACAGACGTCTCAAAATATTTACCTGACAACTTTTTCTTGATGGTAGAGTTATTTTTTTACATCCCACGTTCAACAACGCTGTCGCTGTTTCTCTCTGGCTCAGTTTTCCTCAGACTCTCTGCTCTTCAGATTTCATCTCCAGCTTCTTTAATCTAATCAGTCTCCAGTTTCATGTTTTGCAGTGAAGCGTGTTTGTTATCAGAGCCGAGCCAAAGGTGACGACAGGAAACAGAAACATCCTCGGAGCCTTTAAGCGTTGTTGTCTCTAACTCTGTGGCTCTGCCGTCCTGTTTCTGACGGGTCGAGCTTTAATCTGTGGATTCAGACGGACCAGTGAATCAGTCCGTTCTGATAAACAGATCCTTATGAGGAACAGATGATTCCAGCAGAGACATCTGGGACGCTCTGTGCTTTTTCTTTAACTCCAACCTCATTTGGATTTGATGGTTATTATGATGAAAACACGACTGATGTCTTAAGATTCATTAAGACATAGAAACACTTTGAGCTTCAACAGTTGTTATGTGGACCACATTTTCAAACTCATACACTCTTGATTTAGTTTTTTATCAACTTTCTGTTTGATTTTAACTTTTTTTTTTCAAAATTTTGACTTGGAATTAAAATTTGACTTCCGTGTTTCAGAATTTGACCCTTTTATTCTCAAATTTTTGAAATTTTATGTCAAAATTGCAATGTTTTATCCCAAAGTTCTTGAGTTCATTACTTTAAAAATATAACTTTGTTTAAGCTTTTTAACTGTTTTCTCATTGTTTTTACTTTTATCTCTATATATGGTCATTTTCTCATCATTTTGACTTTCTCATCTTGTTATTTTTGGCTTTAAATCTCTAAATTTGGACTTTTTATCTCCAAAATTTGGACTTTTTTGATAATAACACCACTAGTTGCAATACACACATAAAAGATATATATATGTGTGTGTGTGTATGTTCAGATATTTTTTTATATACATACACATACATACATATATACTTATATTTACATATATACATATACACACACAAACATATATATAATTGCTGTCACGCAACTTTATAATAAATATGATAATATTTGATATAAAGCGATATAAAATATCACAATGTACAGTAACATTTACAAACTTGACAGAAAATTACATCAAACCATTGAAACATCTAAAGTTTTTACTCTAATGTGAGGATGAAAATGAACTTAAGGTAAGAATTGTTTCAAACTTTTCAATAAAAGGTCAATATTTCAATATAAAGAGTGAAAATTTTGAGGAATAAAGACAAAATTCTGAAACAAAAGTCAAGATTTTGAGATGAAACTTCTTAAGTTTAAGAAATTGGTTGAAGATTATGTGAAAAAAAGTACAAACTTTCACATTTAAGGTCAAAATTTTAAGATGACAAAAGTCTACATTTTGAAATAAAGGCAATTTTTGAAATAAAAAGTTGAAATTTTGACACAAAAAGTCAAATTTTAAGATTTAAGTTGAAATTATGAGAAATAAATACAGAATTTTAGGATAAAAGGCAAAAAAAAAAAGCCAATTTATAAATAAGATTTTTCGATAAGTTGTTAAATTCTCTTCTCAAATTCCTGAGTCTAAAACCTATTCCTGCTTTTTCTAAACCGGACTTTTTAAATTGTATTTTTAGTTGAAAAATCTGAAGAACAAAAAGAGCTATCTCTGACTCTTAACTTTTAAAAATGATGTTCGCAAAATATCCTTAATTGTGTCAAGTTTAATGATATAAAATCAATAAGAAGCCCAAGGAAAAGACAGGTGTGTGTGAAACAGCTGATATAACAGATCCTGGGTCAGTCAGGAGCAGGAAAAAAATCACAGCTTTGGCGATCACATGATCACGATGTCTGAAATTGTGATTTTGATCAAAGAACGATAAATCGTTCAGCTCTAGTGCCAACACATGGTGTTAAAGACTTGGAAGCAAAAACATTTTATCACCAAACACCTTAGAATGAGCCTGAAAGTTTGTTACCGAGACTCGTGTGTGTGAAACGTTCTTCACACATCTCAGTGTTGACGACTTGTTCCCACGAGGTGTTTAAGTTCCCATCTGGCTTTGAGCTTCATTTTCTGTAATTAATGGATGTTAGAGTCAGATTTGACTTCTCTGAGCGTGAGCTGACGTCTGTGATCTGTTCACTGAGAGTTCGTGTCTCTTTCATCTCCTGCTGTGAGCCAGCTTCTCTCTGAGTGTGTGTGTGTGTGTGTGTGTGTGAACCAGCCTCTCTCTAATTAAGCTTCTCTTTCTCGTGTTTGTGTTTAGGAGGCTGCTGGGAATCATCACTAAGAAAGACATCCTCAAACACATGGCACAGATCGCCAACAGAGACCCCGACTCCATCCTTTTCAACTGAGCTCCTCTTCTTCTCCTCCTCCTCTTCTCCTCCTCTTCTTCCTCGTCTCCTCTGTTGACCAGAGGAGCTGAAAACACCAGCTGCATCAAAAACGCACCTTTTTTTTTTTTTTTTTAACCTCCTCAGCTTTAAGGAGCTTGCAGAAAACAATGGAGCTTTCTTTTTTTTTTTTTTTAAATCTCTCGGGGGCGTTTTTTTTTTTTTTTTTTTTTTTTTTTTTTTTTGGAAGAAAACTCAGAAACAATGACTCATCCTCGCTGACGCCGCTGGCCCTGATTTCAACTTCACTTCAGGAGGATGTAGGACAGATACGCATGAGAAACACATGGATTATTTCACCTCTGCTCCTTTTTTTTTATTCTCTAGCTTCAAGAAATTCACTCTCTTCCCTAAAGAAACGTTTTTGGAAGAGCTCGGTTTCTCTGGGTTGATCTGACGGATGCTCGGCCGCCCTCCCTCCTCTCCTCCTCCCCCTCCTCCTCGTCTCCGGGAGTGTGAGAGGAGGCTCTGAAACACACACTTTACACTCCATAAAGAGTCCTGGACAGCCTGGGAACTCTACACACACACACACACACACACACACGTCTCCTTTTTCTGTCACTGCGAGAGAAACTCCAGCCTGTGTGTGTGTGTGTGTGTGGGACTAAGCAGTAAGTGAGATCATTTCTCATGAAGAATCAAACATCCTAACACTGCTGCTGCTGCTGAAACAACCATGGCATGCCTTAAAGAAGACGTTTGAGCTGCAAACACCAAGAATCATGACTCATGAGTTAATTTATGTAAATGTAAAAATTTGTTTGTCCCACTAAATTATTCCAACGAGCGTCCAGTGTGTGTCATTTCTTTGTCTGGAAACATTACTTTTTTTTTTTTGCATATTTCATTGACAGTTTGAGAGAAAAGTGGGTCAAAACTGTGAGTCAGAATAATCTGAAAGTCATTTAAACACATTAAAAGAGTTAAACTAACTCAGGGTTTGATTTTCAGAAACATTTATAAACAGAGACATCTTCACGACATCTACACAAGACTTGATGAAATGCTCATGTCATCACATAAGGATCTCCTAACTGCTTCACGGGGGCCTCAAACACTGATGTCTTTCCCTTAACGATGCTCAGCATTTCAGCATCCTGCATTGGCTGAAAGGAAATGCAGACCCCCGTGTAGTTATTACTTAATTTTGATGATTTTTCGGACCTGTTAAGTAAAGTGTTACCCAGTGTTGTGACAGCTTAAGACATAAAATGTAAAATGTTTCACCTCTTAGTTCCCAGTGTCTCTGCCGTCATCAAAGTATAAACAGTGACGCCTTCATCAAACATCAGAATTCTATACAGCGTTAAAAAGTTTAGATTCTTCACATTTCAGTCACTAACTTTGCTGTACAGTTGTCATGATCCACAAAACGTAATTAGTGAAAGAATCGCTCACAACAACGTGGACGTCCTACCTGTTTGGGGTCATTACGTCACATCCTGACGCCCGTACCCTGAATATTCACTCTCCTTTCCACCAGAGGAATCCAGAGTTCAAACATATCAAAAGTGTTGTTTCATCAAATTATTCCAAGTGGTGAAATTTCTCCTGTAAAGTCCGTTGTTTGTCTGTCTGTCGTGTCCGTTCTCATCAATAACAGCAGCTTCACAGTCTTAGAGCATTTCCTCCTCAATGTCAATCAGACAAAACTGCAAGTGTTTGTTTTCAACAGGGTTCTAGCTCCTTTATATGTGGAGATTTGATGCCAGGCGAGCCTGATTTATACAAAAAGTGCTTTTCTGCCTGACTGGCCAATAGCTCATGTGAAATCCCCTTAATTAACAAATAGCCTTACCCATAGCCATGTGCATGACAAGAGTGGTACAATCCATGACTGGGAGCTATAATTTCACAATTTTTAGCAAACCTTTTTCACAAAGAGAATAAAGTTAACGAGAATGCATCTGCTGAGACTAAAAACTCTCTAACTCCTACAAAGTTTTACCTAAAAAGCTCAAATTTCACCCAGATGTAGATGAGAAGGTGTAGAAGTGATGTGGTGGATGTTTTATGTCTGACATGAAGCTGCATTTATCCTGATGTGGACTTTAGCCACATATAAAAACATGACATTTTCTGAAACTAGAGACTTTAATCTTTCAAATGAGGTGTCACTGATGAATTTTGACCTTATGGTTCTACAGTTAAAGCTGTGTTTAAAACACTTTGTTAGAGTGTTTGTTTTCAACAGGGTTCTAGCTGCAATAAAAAAAGTAACCCCATCTCAATACACAGAGATTTGATGCCAGGAGAGCCTGATTTTCGCGCTATCAGTGTTAGCTGCAGCTGCTTAAAAGCCTCCTAACAGGCTCGTTTCTCGGCTATCAGCCCTGAAAATCAATCCTCCATATTGATGGGAGCAACAGGAGCGGTACAATTCGTGACCAGGAGCTGTAATTTCACAATTTTAAGTGAACCTTTTCACAGAGGGAACAAAGTTGACTACAAAGAAGACACTGAGCATTGATACAGCTGTTTTTTCCGCATGATTTTGTCACACTAGACCAGGGGTGTCCAAACTTTTTCCAAAAAGGGCCGTATTGGAAACTGTGAAAATGACCAAGGGCCAGCGGCTCTTATGGACATGTCATAAGTCAAACATGCTTGTGCTGTTATTACAGACCTTTGAGATAAAACCAAACATGGTTCTAACAATTTTATGTCAGGATCAGGATCTGGACATTATCACATTTGTTTATACAACAATTATAAAAACATTTTAAACACCAAATATCTTTGATCCTGCATTCTGAACAATTTTTTTGCTTCAACTTTTGACTTTTTTTGACCATTTCACATCTTTAATTCAGATTTTTGGTCCTCTCATGAGTGTTTTTTTTTTTTAAATTCTAAACAATTTGTGAAACACATTTTGCATCATGCCAAATGCAATTAAGTGTCAGCTGTAAAAGTTGTTGAGTTTTTGCAGATCGTACAGAGCTTTAGCTTTATAAACTTGCCTATGCACAGTCCAAATCTTTACGTTACCAGATATATTAAGATTTATTTCAAGCACTTGACAGAAACTGTACATGTAAACAGTTGAAACATGATTAATTCAAGTGACAAAACTAACACATGGTAAGATGAGAGCTGGGGGCCACCTGAAAATAGACGGCGGGTCACAATTGGCCCCTGGGCCGTAGTTTGGACATCCCTGCACTAGACTGTGGTGAATGAGGACGCATCTGCTAGTTTAGGTTTAGGTTTATTTTGAACATGAAGAAAATACATAAAAACAAAACAAAAAAAACAAATCAAACAATGGCATGTTCAAAAAGGAGTAGGAAGAAGTAAAACTAATCAAGTCCCACCCCTTTTCCCTGATTACATGATAAACATGTTATGGTAATTTTCAATAAATTCAGTAAGTTTTGTTCACCTGAGACTAAAAACTCTCTAACTCCTACAAAGTTTTACCTAAAAAGCTACAATTTCACCCAGATGTAGATGAGAAGGTGTAGAAGTGATGTGGTGGATGTTTTATGTCTGACATGAAGTATCTTGAAGTTAATGATGCTCAAAAATTGGTTATAAAAAATGAAGATGGAAAAAAAAAAAGGTGTTTCAGCTGCATTTATCCTGATGTGGACTTTAGCCACATATAAAAACATGACATTTTCTCAACTTAGAGACTTAAATCTTTCAAATAAAGTGTCACTGATGAATTTTGACCTCATGGTTCTTCAGTTATAAGCTTTAAAAACAAAGGCCAGAATTGTGTGGAAACTAAGGGGTTAAAGAAAGTCGTGCAAAATAAGCTCCAAACATGCTTCGAAACTTCTGAGATTTCATTTTGCAGCTTTTAAATTTTGTTTTTTTTAACCTTTTATTTATATTTAAGGGTTTAATTTTAAAAGCTGATTTCATTTTGCTTTTCCCCGTCATCTTCAGATTTTAAAACCTCAGAGTGAGAAATGAAGTTCCTCAGCAGCTCTTTGTGTTTCGGGCTTTACCTCCACTTTCCTGCTAATCCTCCAACAGGAGCAGAAAAACATTTCCAGCTTTATTTTAACAGCTCAGAATCCGTCTGTTTGGTTTCTGATTATTTACCTGACAGATTGGTTTACCTTCCAGAGATTACTCTTAATCTACGTAACTTCACCGAGGAGGGAAATATTCCAGCTTTGCGGAAAGGAGACGTCGTATTTTTCTGTCTGTGGATCCAAACTGTTTCTCTCCTGTGTGAATTATGTGTTCCTATTTTCAGGGAATAATCCGACTCTTTGATGAGATTTAAGCTCTGTTTAATTCCTTTTGACGGCGTTGAGTCTCATTTAGAAACTTTCTCACTGTTGTCCCACTTTTTTTCTGAGGATCCTCTGCCAGTTTTTTGTCACGTCTTCATCTCTGATGCATCTGTTTTCTGTTTACGTGCGCTGCAGGACAAACGTGCTGAAAGAATTAGTGCCTGGCCTTGGTTTTTGATTTATTACCTTCAGTCAGAGCCAGAGATTTTGGGCTTTCCCAGATGTGTTGATTTGTTTTAAATGAGCGTCTGTCAAAGCGCTCAGGTACTTATCTGAGTCCTGGCTGTGAAATAACTCGAGAACATGATTCACTTTCTTTCACTTTCATTCACTCTGAAGGTAAAACGTCCTCTGATTCTGTAATTACTCCACCAACAAACGTCTTTTCTACAAACCCAGAGTTCTTGATTTCAGACCAGCAGATGCGACTTTAATGTGTTTATTCCATTTGTGAAGTTTTTTTTTCCCAGCACAATAAAAACCTGATGGGCTGGATCAGGATTTAAAGACGCGTTAACTCAAGTGGGTCAGACTTTCGCCTCAAATGACCTCAACAACAGCAGACTCAGACTCATAGAGGGGCAGGGCCTCAAACACCAAGGTCTGTCCGTAGCTCCGCCCCTAACAGGCTCCTCTTAAAAAACTTAAGATTTTTCAGATTCTGTTCTGCTGAAATTTGTCTTATGAGTTTGGTTCATTCACTTTAATTTGTTTGTCATTTTGGATATCTGAAACATGTCACTTTTCCCCATTCATTTGTATGGGGTTTCTCATTCGAGATATCGTCTTTTTGCATATCCGAAATTGTAGATATTGAATTTTGAAATGAGGTAAATTTACATTCACAGTCCTGATAAATAGTAGAACAAAGATGGATATCAACTCTGAAATTGATTTTATCTAAGTTTAGGATGTCATCAGGACAGCCAAAGCAGCGATTCCCAACCTGTGGAGCGTGGCCCCCTGGTGGGTCGTGGAGATGCCGCGAGTGGGCCGCGAAATTATTTCCAAAATGATTTTATTTGAGTGTAATTATATAAAGATATATGGCACAAATAAATAAATGAAGATACAAATAAACAGAATAACATTTCAAATGTTAAAATCAGTGAAGTTTTAAAGGGAATTAAAACAGTTTAAATATTCATATATGGAAAAAAAAAGTCCTCTAAAAAGGCATGTTATGGCCAAGTGGGTAACATGACCGGAAACATAACAATGACCTGAAATCTATGAAAAGAAATGTGATCAACCCACATTTAGAAAAAAAAAAATTGTCGAAAATGTAACAAAAGTGTGGAGATCAAAAAGTAACAAAAAGAATGTAGTAAAAACCCAAAATGTAACAAATTGTTATATTTTTCTCTTTTTTTTTGGCTTAAAGAGCGTATTGCAGGTTACATTTTTTTGTTTTAATTTGAATTTGAATTTATTGAAAGCCCCTTGAGCTGCGGCATCTTGTCCTACAATTACAAAAAAAAACGGAAAACACAACAAACAGTGACAGCTACAAATAGAAACAGACAAAAAACAAACAAACAAAAAAAAAGACCCATCTTCATCACCACCTTAGGCACATGCTCGTATCAGTGAAATATAAAAATAAAAAGATTAATGAAAGAAATTGCCCACTTAACATTGTCTGATAGTGGCATTGGAATAAGTCAATCATTATCATTATTATTATTATTGAATTGTACGTGACAGAAAGGCACAAATTTAGCGGATGAGGATGATTTCAGTGTGTCTGTTTTTTTTTTTTTTTTTTTTTTTTTTAATTGAAGTATACAAATACAGTATACAAATACACATGAAAAAAACAATAGCCAGGGGTTAAAAATAGCCAAGCTTCAAAAATTAAAAAAACATTCAAGGCAGATCATATGTTCAGTGTTTTAATTGTTTTCTGGTTGTTAGATTTATTAATTAGTTGTATGTATTGTTCTGTATCTGTGAGAAAAAAAAAATAAAGCTGGGTTTCTTTTTACTATATTAAGATTTGTGAATAAAGAATTTGGTTAAAATAATTAATACATTTATAAGAAAAAAATTTTTCTCCTCTTTCTTTTTTTTTTTTTTTTTGTAAAAATTCCGTTAACGCTCTTTTTTTCCAACAACGCGTCATGTGACGTCACCAACACGCGTTTTCAGCGTTGACTCTAATTAAAAATGTTTGATTGGCAGCAGTGAATGAAAGCGCGGATTTACAGCCGTGTTTCTTGTGTTTCTGCACGATTTTTTTTATTTATTTGATCGTTTATTAAGATGGTTCAATGTTTTGTTCTTACTCTGTTTGCAAAAATAGCAACTTAGCAGGATTTCGAGTGGATATTTACCCCAAAAGGAGGAGAAATTTAGAGTTTACTTCGATGCACGGTTCGTTTTCGTGCAGCTGAAGAAACTTTATCTCTACGTGAAGAAAAAATATGATGAAGTTCAGGATCAGATCCTGGAGCCAGGACCGGGGGAGATGCTGGAGGTGAAGCCGCAGACAGCGACACTTGGAGCGGCAGCGGCAGCAGCAACAGCCCGGTAACAGGTGTCACATCATGGAAACAAGGATTTATCAAAGATTCATCCACACAGAAACATCAACTGAGCAAAGTAAGTCTTCATTTTTGTTTCCTGGCCCTGCATTAATTCATTAATTCATCAAGTTACTCCCTTAAAACTGACTGATTTGTAACCACTTACACCCAATACAGACTTTTAATGTTACTGTTCTTGAGTTCAAACTTTAAATAAAGTGTAACACAGTATTATTAGGTCACATATCTCAATTTAACGTTGGTCACTCACCAGGACTCGCTCTGTTCTCCTGTGCTTCACCCATAATTCCTCCTAATTCTGCCTAAGGGTCAAGGAGGGATGTTTTGTTTTTTTTTTCTAGGAAGACGTTTGTGTCCCATCACAATACTTTTTTTTTTTTTTTGTAATTCTTTTTTTTTTTTTTGACCAAAAAGATCATTTCTTTGACATACAATTAAACATTTCTTTTTCACAGTACTTTTCCAGTTTTTTATACATTACACATATGTAGAATTTTACACATCTTCTTCTCTGACCTTTCTCACAGAATTTTGTACACATTCATTATCTCTGTTTACATTCAAAATATTCATTTAACATCCACATTTGTCTCCCTCTCACACAAGAAACCAAACTAGGAACAAAAGAAACAAAGGGAGTTTACATTAAAATTGTGTCATTTGGGGGAGTAAAGGGGCACAAACCGTGGTGGAGTCGTACAAAGTCTTCTCTTAATGGGGTAATAAATTCAAGCCACTTATTCCAAGTAAGATAAAATTCACCTTTTTTTTTTTTTAAATTCTTAAAATTTTACAAAGACCAAACCCCTCAAGAAATAAAAAAATAAAAAGGGGGACACAGAAATCTATTTCAGACAAATGATGGTCGTATTGGCGTGACAAACCTTTCCCATCTATTCAAAAAAATGTCCTGTTTCAATCTCAATGCAAAGGTAATCCTCTCCATCTTAAACATATCATAAATTATGTCAATCCATTCTTCCCATCTCAATACTTTTGTGCTTCTTCGCAATACCTTTTTGTTTTCAGATCCTTCTGATTCATGTTTTCACTTTCACTCAGGTGCGGAGAGAATAAATCAGCTCAATCCTGAAAAGTTAGAAAGATAGAGAATCAATATGATACTACGTAGGGCTGATTGATTTATCGTTTTTTGATTGAAATCACAATTTCAGACATCGTGATCATGTGATCGCCAAAGCCGCAATTTTTTCCTGCTCCTGACTGACCCAGGAATTGTGTTTGCATTTCAGCAGAACTGGTTCAGGAGGTTCGTGCATAAGTTACACGTTGGGGTCATTGTGTCTCAAGAACCAGAAAATGTGTGTAAACAAGTGAGAAAAACTGTAAAATAAAGACGAGGAAGGGGGGGCAGACTGGAGGTAGTTTTCTGTGTGTGTGTGTGTGTGTGTGTGTGTGTGTGAGGTGTGAGAATGCAGGTGTGTAACCTGAGCCCCATGTGAAGTCTCAGCAGCAGGAACCGAGCTCAGGAAAAACAGCGAGTCATTACAAACCTGACACAATACACTGACATTCCTTAATACACACACACACACACACACACACACACACACATTTAAACCATTTTCACACACACTGAGAAAAATTTCAATTAGCTCTCACACACACACACATACACACACACACACACACAGACATGTCAACAAACCATCAGTGTGTCTGTATCTCACAGAGATTGTGTGGCAGGAACAGGCTTTGACTCGCTGAAGATTCAGTGAGTCAGAGCGACGCTGTGAAGCACGAGAGTCTCACACACACACACACACACACACACACACACACACACACACACACACGCACAGTAGTTTTTTAGGTCTGCATTAAAAACTGGTATTGGGCAGTGACGTCACTCAGGGGAGTCCTGCTGAAAATTTAACATCTAACATGAACATAAGGCTGGACAGTATGACCCAAAATTCATATCACGGTATAAACTGAATGATTTATCGTTTTCTGATCAAAATCCAAATTTCAAACATCGTGATCATGTGATCGCAAAAGCTGGGATATTTTTTGTTCCTGACTGACCCAGGATCTGTTATATCAGCTGTGTCACACACACCTGTCTTTGAGTGTGAGACTGTTGGGCAAAATCTTTTTTTTTTTTTGGGATTGTTGTTGATTTTATTTTATTTGACTTAACACAATTAAGGATATTTTGCACTACATTATTTTTAAAAGTTAAGAGTCAAAGATAGCTCTTTTTGTTCTTCAGTTTTTAAAACGAAAAAAACAATTTAAAAAGTCTGGTTTAGAAAAAGCAGGAATGGGTTTTAGACTCGGGATTTTGAGGAAAATTCTGTATTTATTTCTCATAATTTCGACTTAAATCTTATAATTTGACTTTTTGTGTCAAAATTTCAACTTTTTATTTCAAAATCTAGACTTTTTATCTTAGACTTTTGCCATCTTAAAATTTTGACCTTGAATGAGAAACTTTAGACTTTTTCACATAATCTTTAACCAATTTCTTAAACTTAAGAAGTGTGATCTCAAAATCTTGACTTTTTGTCTCAGAATTTGTTTTTACTTCTCAAAATTTTCACTCTTTCTATTAAAATATTGACCTTTTATTTAAAAATTTGAAACAATTCTTACCTTAAGTTTTTATTTTCATCCTCACATTAGAGTAAAAGCTTTAGATGTTTTAATGGTTTGATGTAATTTTCTGTCAATTTAGTAAATGTTACTGTAGATCGTGAAAACTTCACTTAAGCATGATTTAAAGAAAATCACGAATCCAATTGGAATCGCTGTATCTGCCAGAAAAATTGCAATTAGATCTTTTTCTAAAATAGTTCAGCCCTAGTATCAGATCGGCGCCTGGACTCCAGTCGTTGCAGATTCCAGTACCAGCATTTTTAGCAGTATTGGAGCAATTTCCGATCACTGGTATTGATATCAGAACAACTCTATCACTGTGTACATTGTTTTTTTGTTGTTTTTAAAACGTATCTGTAATTCCATCATTCAGCGTTTTACATGGAGCACACCAGCGTTCAGTTGCTTCTCATAAATGTCTTTTCACATAGTGATTTGCGCATATCACTTAAAAACAAAATACTGTTTTAAAGGAAAATTAACACTGTTTTAACTATAAAGTGTCATTTTGCAGGAGACTTGAGGGGTTTTGCCCGTTCAGTGTGTGTTTTTTTATGTGTGTAGAGTTCTGAGAGTACAAATCAAACCTTTTAAACAACGTGTGCAGAAAAACTGTAATGGTCTGATTCTTTTTCTCTTCTCTCCACCGTCTTTCACCTCGTGGTCGTTCCCAGGCCTTTTTTCTTTGTTCGGCTACACATTACACAGCAGTGAAAACATTTGGATGTTGTAATCGTCCAATTGGAGGTGTCATCCTACACCTCAGAGTGTTACCTTTCTGTGTTTTTGTGCAGAGGTGACGCGTGTGAGCGTCCTCAGGGCTGCACACACCGAGCAAATATTGAGGATCCAGCTCCGTCACAATGAAGCCGACGTGTGTGTGTGTGTGTGTGTGTGTGTGTGTGTGTGTGTGTGTGTGTGTGTGTGTGTGTTTGGAGGAATGTAATCTGACTTGTTGCGTCTTTGCCCCGGTGGCGTGGCCTGAGGTCAGAGAGGTGGAGGTTCCCACAGCTTCTCTCTCTGCTCATGTAACAGGCGCTAATCTCTCTGACCTCCTCTTCAATCATCCTCAACAAAACCTGGAGCTGACGAGAAGCTTCGGCTCATTTGTCGCGGATCTTTTCCGCAACCTGAGAACTCGGAGTTTCACTATTTTTCTGTAAAATAATCACAAAACAAAATATTGAAGTTTAAACTTTCGTATGATGTTACTTTTGCAGAATTTCTACATTAAAGCTGAAATTATGGAAACTCCACATTTGATCCATAAAATCTGAATTTGCAAATTTAGGGAAGACAAAATGTATTGCACTCAAAAATACTAATTTAACCTGCTTCAAAAGGATTTATTTGGCCACTAGAGGGCAGCATTACGGACTTTAAAAGTCATACCCCCTCTCTGCCTGTTGACCATGTGGTAAAAAGGTACAGTGTTGAAATTTAACTTATGTTTTTGCAAGATAATGACTTATTATTCTCATTATCTTGCAAAAACAAAGCTATTATCTACCATTTTAGTGATTTGGCTTCATAACACTGCAAATAACTGAAATCTAAGTAAGTGTTTGTGTCTTATTTTTAGTATAAACTGTTTTTTTAAGACTTCATATGAGCCACATTTATCAGACCAGTCCGTAAAAATGTCTTATTTCGAGTTATTTCAAGTTAAAATTGATGTCTGGAATAGCTTAAAACAGGGTAAAATAAAAGACTTCCGATAGAATAAGGTAAAAGTTTTATTCTGATCTCAAGAAATTTGACAAGCAAATTTTTCTGACCCCATAAGCAGATGTTTTTTACTCATTACAAGCAGTTTTGTCTTCAATATCTTCAAACAAGACACATTTCTGGACTTGTGGTTGGAATATTGCTTAAATCAAGACAAAAAAAGACAACTCTGAATAAAAATAAGACATAAACTTTAGCGTCTATTTCAGTTTTTTACAGTGAAGCCTGATATTGGAGCGCTTTAAATCAATAATGCTGCCGTCGAATTGTCTTAAATTCAATTGAACATTAACCCTCTGATGCACTATGGCGTATTTTTAAAAATTAAAGTCCCTGTGAGGACTTTTCTCATTGATCTAGAAAAAGTCTGATATTTAGATAAATGCATGATCATAATCCAAAACTTAAAATGTGAACAATAATAATAACAATGTATACAAATATAGAAAAACTCTAAAAAAAAAAAAGTAAGGCAATTGAAGGCAACGGACAGTGCTAGAAACAAATATAAAAATAGCAAAAGAAAACTATAAAAATGATAATGACGCTATATAAAAATGCAAATATACAGGTGACAATTGAAGGCAATGGGAGTGCAAATGGAAATCAAACTGCACAAATATATAGATATATTCATATAAATGTATAAATGAATATAGGTGCCATAATAAATTATCACGCTATCTTGGGAAAACAAGCTTTGTTTTCTCAAAGTAAACAGGAAAAATTTGTTGTTATCCAGAGAAAACATCATGGCCTTTAAGGGCTTCCGTACTTTTGTCCTTATTTTCTGAAAACTTTGAAATATGGCTTAAGCAAAAATATTATTATCCCTGTTGTTTCGCCCCATGGTCAGATAAATAATAGGTCACAGAAACCTTTGGAGCAAATGCAGCTTTTGTCTGCAGTTTTTTTCTGAAGATTCTTTGGATAAAACCAAAACAACGAGCTCAAAGACGCCAAAATGGAAAAAAAAAAACAAAACTACTTTGTTTCAAATGAACATGTTGGATTGAGTTCCCTGGTGTTGATTTGTTTTTGGTGGAACTTTCTGACCATTAAACAAACCAGGGACTAAACACTTGAGAGTTTGTGGATTTTTGAACAACTCTCTGAACGTTATCTCGAATTATTAATGAGCTCAGATAAAAAGCTGCTGACAGGCTGAGGCTCCTGCAGAGTCACTCACTGGACGTGATTAAAACATTTAAAGACGTGATTCGTCCTCTGGGATCAAACCAAACCGGTAACTAAATCTTCTGAACCCTCCTCGAACTGTTTGATATTATTCTAACGCCTCTGATTCCAGTGTTGCTGACAGCTCCAGGACGCTATCACTGAGTTCTCTGACCCCGAACGACTGAATCAAACAACAACTTTAAACTCTGAACCTCTGATGGAAAGACTTTAAGAGTCCAAAAAGCAACGAGGCAGAAAAGCAGCTGATCATATCCAGAGTTTAAAGAGGTGATACCACTGAGATCGGATCCAGAGACGGAGGAAAAACTCCACGGAGCCAAAACTCACTCTGGAAAGAATCCAGCGACACTTGGATCAGAGTTTTTGGGATGTTGGCTCTCAGAGGCTTGAATCATTGTTTCCTTTGGTTCGATTTTAACTCTCACACTTCGCACAATCAGACTGGATTTCCTCCAAAATGGTGGACGGCGTGCGGCGGTTCCCCTGTGGACGCTGAGACTGGTTTGAAGACAAAGAGCATGACTCAGCAAAAACGACTGACAGTTCGAACCTGTTTCTGAAAAACCTGAATCACTGAGTCAGTACGGTGGCCCTTAAAGGACATGATCTTCCATAATGGCTCCATTTACAAACAAATTTATTTTCTTGTGTTTCATTCTTTAGCTCATGTTTTAGCCTTAAGCTCATGTTTTAGCCTGTAGCTCATGTTTTAGCCTGTAGCTGGTGTTTCAGTCTGTAGCTCATGTTTTAGCCTGTAGCTGGTGTTTCAGTCTGTAGCTCATGTTTTAGCCTGTAGCTGGTGTTTCAGTCTGTAGCTCATGTTTTAGCCTTTAGCTCATGCTTTAGGCTTTAGCTAATGTTTTAGCCTTTAGCTCATGTTTTAGCCTTCAGCTCATGCTTTAGCCTTTAGCTAATGTTTTAGCCTTTAGCTCATGTTTTAGCCTTCAGCTCATGCTTTAGCCTTTAGCTCATGTTTTAGCCTTTAGCTCATGCTTTAGCCTGTAGCTGGTGTTTGAGTCTTTAGCTCATGCTTTAGCCTTTAGCTCATGTTTTAGCCTTTAGCTCATGCTTTAGCCTTTAGCTCATGCTTTAGTCTGTAGTTCATGTTTCATTCTTTAGCTCATGTTTTAGCCTGTAGCTGGTGTTTGAGTCTTTAGCTCATGTTTTAGCCTGTAGCTCATGTTTCAGTCTTTAGCTCATGTTTTAGCCTGTAGCTCATGTTTCAGTCTTTCGCTCACGTTTTAGCCTGTAGCTGGTGTTTCAGTCTTTAGCTTGCTTTTAAGCCAGTGTTGTAGTCACCAGCCTCAAGTCCGTGTTTTAGCCTTAGCTCAAGTTTATACTTTAGCGTTTATTTTGCACTTTACCTAGTGTTCTCGAATTTAGCCAATGTTTAACCTTAAGCCCTTGCTTTAGTCTGTAGATCATATTTTAGTCTTCAGTTCATTTTTGGTCATTAGCCCATGTTTTTGCCTTTGGCTTGTGTTTTTAGCTTGTAGCTTGTGTTTTAGGCTTCATCTTTTTTTTTTTTTTTTTTTTTTTTTTTTTTTTTTTTTTTTTTTTTTTTTTTTTTTTTTTTTTTTTTTTTTTTTTTTTTTTTTTTTTTTTTTTTTTTTTTTTTTTTTTTTTTTTTTTTTTTTTTTAGCTTTTAGCTCCTAATTAAGCCTTTGGCCAATGTTTAACCTTAAGCCCTTGTTTTAGCCTGTAGCTTATGTTTTAGTCTTTAGCTTGTTTTATCCTCTATAACTAATGCTTTAGCCTTAAGTCTGTGTTTGAGCTTGTAGCTTGTGTTTTAGCCCTCACCGTGTTTTTTTTTTGAGCCTTCGCTTTGTGTTTGTTCAGTTGCTTATATTTTAGTCCTGTTTGACAGCTGTTGTAAACTTGATATCCAAGTTTAAGTTTTGATATCCTGAAGGTCTCCAGTTTACAGGGTCACTTTTTAAACTGTAACACTGGGAAACACATTCAAACTATCAGATTCAAAGGAGAAAGAACTAAACCAAGACCAACACAGCTGGAGGTTGGCTTATTGTGGATGGAGGGAGGCTGGCAGTTCTGGGGGAGGTTCCTCTGATCAGACCGTGGCTATAATTGGCGAGCCAGCCAGGAGAAATGTAACAGTCAAATTACTCCGTCAGCTTGATGGTTGTATGAATGTAACACGCTGTTATCTCAATGATCAACAAACAAGATTATTTGTGACCTCAAAGTCCAGCTGAGAGTTTGTTCTCCGTTCATCTTCACCGTCATTCGCTGATTCTTCTCTGTTCCTCTCCTTCTTCAGTCGTCATCTCTCCCCCGTGTTTCCCTCTCGAAGTTAAACCGTTTCCATCCTCACTCAAACAAAAACATTCAGGAAGTTTCATTCGCAGCAGAATCCGTCACGCCTGTCACTCAGACGCTGAACGTTTCCACGGTGAGTGATCCTGCAGCAGCTCCTCGCCATTAAAGCTCTAACTTAACCCACATTTATCCGCCGCGCCGTGCGTCTGAGGCCTGACAGCGGCTTTAATCTCTCTGGATTTGTTCCGATGTGACTGAGAGTCAGAGTCGCTCAGCGTTTCTGTGCGATGCATGTTTTTCATATTTCTGACTCGTATTTCTCAAACAAAGCGAGCGGCTCCAGATCTTTATCGGCGTAACCCTCAGTCAGGTTTATTTTCCTACCGAACGCCGCGATGCAGAAACTCGACGTGTTCAGAGAGTTTTCAGAACAGGCAGCAGATGTTTGTCCAGCTCCTGTTTTATGGAGGATTATTACACTTGTCGTTGGTTCATGGACGAATCCGCTCACATTAGAGTTTCTTTTCTAATCTTTTATTATCTCTAAAATAAAACCACAGTGTTTAAGACTTGTTTTTCTCTCTCTTCTGTGTTTTCTACAGTTTTATCTCTGATCATCACCGTAAACAGACGAATCCTCTCGTCCTCCTCAGAGCTTCACTCAAGAATCAGGTAGGAGATAAAAACTGAACAAACGCTCACTCCTCACTCCTGTCGTCTGTTTGTCCTCTTTCCTCTAACAAACCATCCAACTGATTTTTTTCCACACCCCGTCCTTTCATCCAACCTGCCAGAAAAACAACCAATCAATCATCATCCGTCCTTCATCCGACAAACTAGACCAACGATTAATCTATCCGTTTGTTTATACATTTTCATGCCACCATCCATCCATCCATCCATCCATCAATCCATCCATCTTTTTTTAACCACACATCTGTTCTTCCTCACTTCCATCCATCCATCCGTCTGTCCATCCATCCATCCTTCCATCCATCCATCCATCCATCCATCCATCCATCCATCCATCCATACATCAATCCTTCCATCCATCCATCCATCCATCCTTCCATCCAACCATCCATCCATCTTTTTTTACCCACACATCTGTTCTTCCTCCTCACTTCCATCCATCCATCCATCCATCCATCCATCCAGCCAACCATCCATCCGTCCATCCGTCCATCCGTCCATCCATCCATCCACCCTTCCATCCATCCATCAAACCATCTCTTTTTAACCACACATCTGTTCTTCCTCAATTCCATCCATCCATTCATCCATCCATCCATCCATCCATCCATCCAGCCAACCATCCATCCGTCCATCCATCCATCCTTCCATCCAACCATCCATCCATCTTTTTTTAACCACACATCTTTTCTTTCTCCTCACTTCCATCCATCTATCCATCCATCCATCTATATGTTCATCCATCCATCCATCCATCTATATGTTCATCCATCCATCCATCCATCCATCCACCCATCCATCCATCCATCCATCCATCCATCCACCCATCCATCCTTCCATCCATCCATCCATCCATCCATCTTTTTTTAACCACACATCTGTTCTTCCTCACTTCCATCCATCCATCCATCCATCCATCATTAATCCAATAAATGTGCCCAACCATTTTTCCACCCATTTGTATGCAAATTGTCATACCACCATCCATCCATCCACCCATCTATTCATCCGTCTATCCATCCATCTATCCTTTCATCCTTCTTTTTTCAACCACACATCTGTTCTTCCTCACCTCCATCTGTTTGTCTGTTTTTCTATCCATCCATCCATCCATCCGTCTGTCTTTTCTTTCCTTGTTGTTGGAGCTGGATGTTAATTAAACTTTGATGACAGGTTTGTTTTTTGTTTACCAGTTAAAGTGTTTTTCACTTAGAGTCTGACTTCAGTAAGGTCTGTGCTGATTGGCTGTTGAGCGGATGCAGCTGTGAACTGTTTGAACTTTTTACAGCTATTCAACCGTTACTTAAAGCGATACCGTCTCACCTTCGGCGTTTCTCTGCCGTTTGAAAGTTAAACTCTAACATCTGTTTATCTTCTGCTTCTCTGTGAGCGTGTTTGAGTTCTGTCTGCTCATCCTCAGTCTCTTCATCCTCTTAATTCTTTCTGAAAGTTCCTCCAGGCTCTCTGACCCACTTCATGGTCCCACTTTAAAACTCCATAGTTCCAGGACCAGGACCAGGTTCAGGGTCTGGTTCCAATCATAGACTTTGGTTTCTGTCTTTAGTTTTTCCAAACCTTCTGTAAAATCTAATTTCAGCAGTAAACGTCTTCGTGTGTGTGTGAGAACGGCGCGCTCTGAGCCGCTCGGCGTTTGGTTTACTCCTCCCTGGAGGTAGCTTCCTGTACCGTGCCCGTGGCGTGCCCGTGGCGTGCCCAGGAGGGTTTCTTTAAAGCCCTTATCAAAGACTGGACGCTGTTTGTTTCTGCGCTGCAGGAATGAGCGCATTGTTTCGCTGCCCTGAAGGTATTCTGATCGCACCACGCCCCCCTCCCTCCCTGAAATTCCCGTCCCAATGACCGGTAGTCGGGGCAGCGAGGTTGAAACACGAGTATTGTTCTCCTTAAAAAAGTGTGTGTGTGGCCCCACTTAGTCTCTTCAGGATGTTTTGGGTTTTCTGTGAGTGTGTGTGTGAGTGTGAGTGTGCGCGCCGCAGCTTTCTAAAACTAATTTCCTGGCTGGTTCTTATGAAAACAGAGAGCATGTTGGGTAATAATATGGGGACGTGTGGAGAAAAGCAGCATGTTGATATGAGGGGTGTGTGACGGTGATATGACCAATGTGTGTGTGTGTGTGTGTGTGTGTAAAAAGATGGAGACGGAGGGAAAGTGCAGGCAGTATTTAGAGAATGCTGATTTGAAGATAACTGTAGGTGTGTGTGTGTGTGTGTGTGTGTGTGTGTGTGTGTGTGTGTGTGTGTGTGTGTCAGGAAGGGTGTTCCCACACTGGGGGCAGGTTTATAGAAAGCAGCAGCTCTTTGTGAGCAAGGTTATAAAAACAGACTGAAGCTGATAAAAGTGAAAGCTGACAAACATCCATCAAAGCCTCAGACTGAGCTCAGATATTTAAAAACGTCTTTTTCTGACAGTTTGTGAAGTCAAATTTAATTTCATCACTTCAGATTATTCATGACATGGAAACTCTGGAGTGGTTTGTTCCTCTCTGATGGGTCCTTTTCTGTTCAGATGGGACAGTTTTCTTCTGCAGTGGCTTCTTTGTCATGTGGAGTCCCACAGGGGTCAGTTCTGGGCCCCCTACTGTTCCCCCTCTATATTTACTTCTGGGGTCAATATTTAGAAAACATACACTGCCTGGTCAAAAAAAAAGGTCATACACTCTAATATTTCGTTGGACCACCTTTAGCTTTGATTACATTCACTGTGGCATTGTTTCCTTAAGCTTCTGCAATGTCACAAGATTTATTTCCATCCAGTGTTGCATTAATTTTTCACCAAGATCTTGAGTCTGACCACTGCACAAAGTCTTCTCCAGAACATCCCAAAGATTCTCAATGGGGTTAAGGTCTGGACTCTGTGGAGGCCAATCCATGTGTGAAAATGACGTCTCATGCTCCCTGAACCACTCTTTCACTATTTCAGCCCCATGAATATGCCCGTGCCATTAGGGAAGAAAAAATCCATTGATGGAATAACCTGGTCGTTCAGTATATTCAGGTAGTCAGCTGACCTCATTCTTTGGGAGCATAATGTTGCTGAACTTGAGCAACTGCAGCAACCCCAGATCATTACACTGCCCCCACAGGCTCGGACAGTAGGCACTAGGCATGATGAGTGCATCACTTCACCTGCCTCTCTTCTTACCCTGATGCGCCCATCACTCTGGAACAGGGTAAATCTGGACTCATCAGACCACATGACCTTCTTCTACTCCTCCAGAGTCCAATCTTTGTGCTCCCTAACAAACTGAAGCTTTTTTTTCCAGTTAGCCTCACTGATTAGTGGTTTTCTGAAAGCTACACAGCTGTTCAGTCCCAATCCCTTGAGTTCCCTTCGCATTGTGCGTGTGGAAATGCTCTTACTTTCAATATTTTTTTTGAGAGGAATTTAAATTTGAGAGGAAAGAATGGTGGAAATCTGAGTAAAAAGTCAGAGTTTGGAAGTTGGTGATGTTACTAAATGTAACGAAACATAACGTGAAGCAGTGTAATGTCAGGCAATGCATCCTTAGGAGACTGAGATGGCCACTCCAGAACCTTCACTTTATTCTGCTGTGACCAGTTGGAAAAAAACCCTCAAAAATCTGATATCAAAATCAGATTCTGATATTTTAATATGAACTTCAACAAAAATGTCTGAAATTCCACATTATTTTTTTTTACATTTTTACATTTTTACAGTCTGAGTTTTGAAACAAAGAAGTAAGAAGTCTGTAAAAAGTCAGAATGTCATTTTCCAAATTTGTTCTCGAGGCTCTTCCTCTTTCTTAGTCAGTTTGTGAAGCAGCTCCAGAAGTTCAACATCACAATAAAAACTTCATCCACCTTCAAACGTTAAATTTATTTTTCTGTCACGTGGTTCATGAAACACCCTGAGCTTCCCCCAGCTCTCCAAGTTCACGTTTGGCTTCATTTAGCGCCGTCACGTGTTTCTGTTTCTTATTAATAATATTTGATCCAGGACAAAATCCCAACAGGGTCTGAAAACTCAGAACAGGTCCCAGCCCTGAAGCCCTGAGGCATCATGGGAGTCGTTAAAGTGTGTGTGTGTTGTGTTGGATGGTGTGTGACGTGTGCAGATTCTCTCCTCGTGCAGCACATATGCTCCTCTGGGTCCGTTCGTTCTCTGACGTGAGCGTGTTTGAGCGCCAACGCTGCGATGAGCCTTAACACACACATTCCTGATTCCCCCTGAAACTCTGCGCACACACACACACACACACACACACATATTTGCTCACTTTCCAGCAGATCAGGAGGGAATGAGCTCAAACTGCAGATTCATTCCTCTCTGAGTGTTTTTCCCTCTGCTGATGGTTTTAGGATCACTTCAGAGATGAGAACTCAATTTATCCTCCTCATGTGGCGAGCAGTCGTTCCACGGCGAGCGATCTGCGTGATTGAAATAACTTTTTCAAAGAGAGAGAGACGAGTTAAGCTCCGCAGCTTAAGTGAACTGACGGGCGAAGAACTCTCTGTCCTGGCTCGACCTTCACCTTCTACACGGATCCACTCTGTGTTTTTGAGTCATCGAGCAGAAAAGAAACCAGGAATTTTTCAGGTCAGGACGGTGAGAGCTGCGATCCATCATCTTAACGACCTTATCTGACTCCCCCTGCCAGCCAATGAGAAGCCAGCGTCTGGAAAGGTCGCATAACTGCAGCAGGTGGAAGTCAGGACAAAGCGTTATATGTTTCATGACGTCTGTGACGGACAAAAAGCGTCCAATAAAAACTATTTCGCAATCAACACTTTGTTTTCTGCTTCCTTGTTTCTCTCTTCTCAGAAAATTTCTTCTTTACTCTTCAACTCGTGTTTGATCCACTTCAGGAAAAGTAAGGAAATGTAAAGCAGGAATTTCACTACAACTTCACTGCTATACATTGTGTCGCTTAATTTGGACTTACAGTACGTTGGATAACGTTCTGTTACAGTTGTATCAACAGTGCATTGTGTTACATTCAATGACTGTATATAGAATGGACAGCGTGGCTCCGCCTGTCACCTTTCTACGATTTTGAAGCCAAAAAACCCCGTTTCTCTAGCCGCCATTGTGCAGCCAGAGTCTGAGCAGTAGAGAATTTCCAGTGGAGCCAAGTAAAAAAGAGAAAGAAAAATATTTATTTCTTCTTCTTCAGAAGGTTTAGTCTCCTTTTGGCTCTTTCCCGAAGTTTTTTATATCCCCGATAAAAACTACTCACGAACAGCAGCTGTCAACTATCGTAAAACGAAACTTATATCGCGGTTTTTAACGTCCAATAACTAATGAGAAACTAACTTCTCAGAAAAAAAAACACCTGAACACCATGCAGCCAGATGACATCATCATACTGCCTTAGTGTAAAGATGAGAGAAACGTTTCTACGAGGTATCGTAATTTTTTTAAGTTTTCCCGGCTCATATCTGGAATACATGGGGAGGCGGGGCTTATGACTTATACCGCAGCCAGACACCAGGGGGCAGGGCATCTGCTGGAGGCTTCAGTTTGAGCCGAACGTCGTTACGTCCACTCATTATACAGTCTATAGTTATGTCTGTTATGTTATGATGCATTGTTGCATTGCATAACGTTATTTTGCTTCACGTTATTTTGCTTCACGTTATGTTGCGTCACATTATTATAAGAGGCTGAGTTCCTTTATCTTGCATCGTCTTGCGTCGTATTACCTTGGGTTATAATTCGTAACGTTACATTCTGTCTCGTAATGTCTTGTTGCCATATGCTTCTTAAGTTGTGTTAGTTACGTTTGTGATATGTTTATGTTACTTTGCTCTGTTATGTAACACTGCGTAACTTTGCGTTGCATCGTGTTCCACATTAAGTTGTGTTGTGCTACGTTACAATTAATTGTGATACGATATGTTGAGTTTTGTTGAGTCATGTTGAATGACATTATTTGGTTTTAAGTGATGTTGCGTTGTGTTGCACTATGTCACGCTGTGCTACATAATGTTGTGTTGCACGATGCTGTTTTTTGAGATATGTTGCGTTTCATTGCGTTATAACAATCCTGTATCTGCAGGATTTTCCTTCCTGTCGTTCTGTGACGAATCATTGCTGCCTCCCTGTTGGTCGGTTTCTCTGACCTCAGACAAATCAATCACGGCGGCTCTCTCTGCAGGAATGTCAGCAGCGCCTCTTTTCTTCATGTAAGAGGTAATTTGTAAGAAAGGCTCAAGTTGTCGTACCTTATCGCCGCCGTCTTCACAGGTCAAAGGTCATCATCGGTGGGTTATGGTTGATATTCGGCAGCTTATATTCCTCTCTGAGTGGGATTATTTCCAGCTTCAGGATAAAATCTCAGATTAATTCTGTACAGAAAACAAAAGCTGGGCTCAGGGTTTTTATGACTCGACGTCTGTGAGCAGTTTTCTCTGGAGTTTTCTCGTAAAGCTGCTGCAGACGCTGTTTGGTTGTGATGTGGTGCCAAGGTGTTTCAGTCACACCTACACACCAGGTGGAACAAACCAAAGCTACACAAACATGTTGAGTATTATTTCTTTTAGAGATCCAAACCCCCCTTTGACCTGAAGCTCCTCTGACACACTCATCGTAATAATCGCTGGGCCAAGCTCGGACACGCAGGAATAAATAATCCTGAGAACAAAGAGAGAAATGTTGGTTGAGTTTCATGTTCTTAAAGTAAAGATGAATAATCTTCTGACCTATTTCCAGCCTCAACTTGTAATAAATTCTCCTCCTGTGCTCAGTTTGTTCCCATGAGGTTATTAATAATCATTTTAAACGAACAAACATCTTTTTTTCTAAGTCAACGCAGATGAATCCGTACATATTTCTCTCAGATGAATCTCTCTTACCTGATTTAGCCTCCTCCCCCTCCTCAGTAATTCATCCGCTGACTTTACTCCTGCGTTCATAATTCACTGAATAAAAGGAAACAACCTGCAGAGGCTGAAGCTTCTCCACGAAATAGTCCAGTCCCCATAAATCAACAAAAGACTGGACAATAATCCAATTCCTGATGGACACAGAGTGAAAAAGAGTTTTAGTTCTGTACTGACCTTTCTGCAAAGATAATCCAAAGTTGATGATGTGAGCTGAAGTTTCTGTGCTGCATCAAAACTGAGAAGCTTCACAGGCCCGGGGTTAATACGGATGCGCTCAAAAGTTTTTATACCCTGGCAGAATTTATAATTTCTTGGCCTTTATTCAGAGAATATGAATGATAACACAAAATCTTTTCTTTCATTCATGGTTAGTGTTTGAGTGAAGCCATTAAATGTCAATGATTATATGGCAATAATCCAAAACATAAGGCCAAGTGGACCTGCCATTGGTCTCAGCAGAATAAAGTGAAGGTTCTGGAGTGGCCATCTCAGTCTCCTAAGGATGCATTGCCTGACATTACACTGCTTCATGTTATGTTTCGTTACATTTAGTAACATAACTTTGCCTTACAATTTATTGGTATAACAGGTTGAGTTACGTTACATTACGTAGTGTTGTCTCATTACTTAGTTTATGTTACTTAGGTTATGTTTCTTGATGTTGCATTGTGTCTTCACGTTATGTTTTATTATGTTATGTTAGTTATGTAATGTTGTGTTGGTATGTACCATTGAGTTACTTCACACTGCATTGTGTAACATTACATCACGTTATGTTGGGTCACGCCAAATAATGTAACTTTGCCTAGCAATTTCTTGTTTTGACATTATTTGCTATTGTTAAACATTGTTATTAATGTATTATGTCGAGTTACTTTATTTTGTAGTACACGATATTGCGTTGCGTTCACTCATGCTTAGTGTTTGGGTTTGACAATGATCCAAAACACAAGGCCAAGTGGACCTGCCATTGGCTACAACAGAATAAAGTGAAGGTTCTGGAGTGGCCCTCTCAGTCTCCTGAACTCAATATCATTAAGCCACTCTGGGGAGATCTCAAACCTGCAGTTCATGCAAAACAGACCAAGAATTTACAGGAACTGGAGGCTTTTTGAGAAAATGAAGACCCTCATGTCATTGATGTTAAAGGGGAAAATACACGCTATTAAGAACTGGGGGATGGAAACTTTTCATCAGGGTCATTCTGGAAGTTTCTGCTGTTATTATGATTTAAAATGAGTAAACAGTTGTTTGTTTTTATCATTGATATTCTCTGAAAAAGGCCAAGAAATCATTAATTCTGCCAACTGCTCGCTAATATGATTTCTAGATTTCAAAATAAAAGTTTCTAAATCAGAGATGTTTACATTTCTATGTCAAAAATACCAACAAAAATAAGTGAAGACAGCTCAGTCTTTTCATGGCGTCTTAAACTTTGGATGGTTTATTTTTGAAGAAATAATTTTTTAGCCAATTATTGAAGCACATAATGACTAAATCAAATATTATTTGAAAGTTTTTCCCGTTCCAACAGAAGCACTGAGTATACAAATTCCCAAACTGCCTTCTTTAACCAGATTTTTCAGCATTTGATTGGTTCTGTAATCAGGTTTTTATCAACCTTTTACACACTAGTCTTAACTTTTTATGCGTTTAGGTCGCACACAACTGAGTTTAAGATTCTCTTAGACACGATGGACAAACAGCCCTCACTCTGCACATCTGTGTGTTTTAAAACTTAGTCCAAACTCTGGCGTTTGGTCCTGTTTACAGTGACATGTTTTCAGTTTGGTGTTAGTGACTGCTGCCTTCACTCTTCCAGTCGTACATATAAGTTCAAAGTTTCATTCACACACATTTAAAAACCTGTTTCTCTTCTCTGTCGTCTGTCTCCTATTCTTCCTCCTCTTCGCCTGCTGCCTTCCATAAACTCTCTAAATGTCATTACGTTGCTGTAAACATTGCTCTTCTCTGTGTGAAGCTGCAACAGGAACCAGCTGCAGAGTAAAAGACTGTCACTGGAGTCACGCTGAGATCTGGTCCTGATGGATCCAGATCCAGATCCAGATCCAGACTGACTTAGAGTCTGATCTGATGCAGCTGATGGTTCCTCACAGCTGGGGGTTGACTTCAGAGATCTCACCTGGGGACTTTATGAGCTACAGTTCGTTTGTCTTTGGAGGAAACAGAGTAGAATCATTGTACATTAAAATCTGATTGGCTTTGACACATTTGGTCAAAGTTATGATCGAGTTATAGCTTCGAGAAAAGACTAAAAACCCGGCAGTTTTGGTTTAAATGACTTTAAGAGATGATGGAATTCCCAGATCAACCAACTGCAGAACAAAATTGGGACATAATTGTAATGAACTGAAAAATATTTGAATTCTACAGAAGCATATTGCTGCTACGACAGAAAAAAATCTCGTTATTTTGTGATACCAAAATAAAATAACAAAAAATACTTCAAAAATATTAGTGATAAATTCAGTCTCATGTTAATTTGGTTTCATAAAATAACATAATTCAGCATCACAAGATAATGAGATAATTTAATTTCACCTAAAACGCAAACTTTCGAAAATGTCCTCCACAGTGGAATTTTTCTGAAACGCCGTTTCCGCTGTTCCCCTGTAAACGCCAAGCCGACTAACATCACGCTCAGCTTTGCGCGCATGTATTAAACCTCCGCTGTGCCCAAAAGAAACAACAATAGCGACTTCCTGTTTCTTTCTTCTGCTGCTGAATCTACTGACTGCCTCTAAAAAAATCTGCATTTATTGAACTTTTTCTGCAATCAGAGAATTTTTTTTAGTATAAACGCCAGATGATCATCTCACCTCTTCTTCAGCCTCTAAAACCTTTGTTGTGTAATCGGCTCCTACAGTTATATCGCCATCTACAGTCCTGACATGTGTACGACAGTAGCTGGGTTTACATGGAGCCTTATATTCCAATTGGAATTGGTTTAGAAGCCCAAACAGAATAAAAAAGCTTCATATAAACACTTCAATTGGAATAAACAGGCCAAAATCGAATGGAATTTCATTCAGTTGCACAGGGGTAGAACATTCCTTTTCCCAAATCAATCAAAAGCAAAGTTTCGTCGTGTAAATGGTGAAGCAGAATGGTATCAGGCTGCGTTATGTTTGCGTATGCTCTGTCTTGACGTGAATGCGCGGTGACGTTTACTCCACGTTAAAACATGACGACTTCCAAACAGTACACACAGAACTGGTCTGTGGTGGAGAGTTTTCCTTTTGCGAACTCTGAAAGAATTAAGTATAGTCGCACGCTTGGAAAAAACAGAAATGTAGAGCAATTTAAAAAAAGTCCACAAAAAATTAAGCAAAGCCGGGATAGACGGGACAGAAACGTCGAACAAATAAGGAACCGCTGGAAAAATAAGCTGTTGCTTGAATAAAAGTGTGAAAAAAAAAAAAGGTAACTGCTGCGCAAAACAAACGATAGATCTCCATCTTTTCAAACTGGTGATTGGTCTTCGCGTGTCACGTGTCTGTAAAACGTCTTTTCCGTTTAAATGTTGTGGTACATGTAAACACCAGATGGGAATAAATCACGTCACATGTAAACAGTCGACCTGAGATCTTCAATCGGAATGATTTCAATCCGAATTTTAAAAAGTCTGCATGTAAATGTGGCTAGTGTTTTGAGTCCCTCTGCCTTTTTGTTTGAAGGAAAATTTTTTTAGTGCGTTTTAGGCGTTTTTTGGGTGACACACTGTGGAGAGTTGTTGCGTACATAGGGCCTGAGGTTGGGCTTTTATCCTAAAAATGCAGAGCCCAGGTGCTTCTGATCAGCTTCCCTGAAAAAAAAAAAAAAAAAAAAGTCATTGTCCCAAGGGAGTTGTTCCCTTTTGTGTAATTCTTGTGTCTAATCCGTGGATTACTTTGACACTTTAACCCCTCTATCGAAACTTTTCTAACGTTTAAAACCACTCATATCATCGTGGTGTTTGTAATTTCTGTTGCCTCTGTCGCTTCTGTTCATGAGGTGAAAGATTCGCCGCTGAGCCGCGGTGGCGCCCCCCGTCTGTGGGTCTCCATCAGCTCCTGAAACTCTGACAGAAACATGTTCATTGTCTTGCAGGCTGAACACTTTCCAAACTATAAACATGGCAGAGACGTAGGAACTTTGAGGGGAACTCGATACCTGACATCACTGATTTCCTCCATCTCTGAGCGAATGATGGAAACGGCGTCCGAATGAAGGTCTGGCGAGTTCAGATATTATGCCACAAACTGTGGTGATGAGATTCAAACCACATCCTCTCAGAGCTTCATGTGATTCAAACACACACACCACATAATTACACAGTCTTTAAAATCAATCTGAAACATGCCCGTGTGGTGGTGAAACCAATCGATTGGCCGACTCAAACGGCGTTTGGCTGGTTCTGCTCTCAAGCTCTGACTTTGATTAAGTTTGCCTTTTGTTGAATTCACAGCAGACCACGAAGAGTCGTACCATCGCACAAACACACGTATCTCTCAGGAACAGACTCTGCTTCAGCGTTTTCTGCTGACTCATCCCAAAGCGGAGCGACGTTTATGTAAATCTGATCACGTATTAACTCTCAGAGCGCCGTCCTGACTCAACGGTGGGTTTGGACCGGACCATAATGAACTGGAAACGTTGGTATCAGGTTTGAATTTTCCTCTAGTTTCTGTTTCTGGGTAGTTGGGAATGTACGTTTGTGGTGACAATTTGGGAGTTTGAACTTTTACCCTCAGTAAAACAAAACAGGAGAAGGATGTGGAGTGAAGAAGAGGGAGGAAAAAAAGAGAAAGTTGCCTGGATTATCACAAAACTTTGTCCTGATTGTAATTTCTTTAACCCCTTTATAGGTGACGTTTTTTTTTCCTTAAGAATCGACACAGATTTTTCTTCCTTCCTTCCTTATTGAAAAGCCTTATCTCTTGTTTAAAAGTCTCAATCTTGGTCTGAATCTTTCACCACAACCAAAGAAGCCGCGGTCAAAAGATAAAAACAAACTCAAAAGCAAACTTTTAGCATCAGAAATAAACGATTGCTTTTAGAAATCCTTGGGTTTTTGTGTCAACTTTTGCTCTCTGTAAAACCTTAACTGGCAGGCAATAAAAATATTTCACGTGTCTGCAAATAAAAACAGAATACAATGATTTACAAATCCTGTTTAACCAATATTTAACAGAGTACACAAAAAAGGCAAGATACTTATTTTTTAAACTGATAAACGTTTTTTTTTTTTGGTCAAATTGTCACTCCAAAGGTCAACAAAAGACTGTGAAAGTTCCCTGAAAGGCTCAGTCCCTCACAAGCAAAGATGGAGCCAGGTTCACCACTTTGTCAACAACTGCGTGAGCAAATAGTCCAACAGTTACAGAACAATGTTTCTCAACTGCAGGAATTGATGGATTTCATCATCTACAGTCCATAATATCATCAAAAGATTCAGAGAATCCGGAGAAATCTCTGCACATAAGCAGCAAGGCCCAAAACCAACATTGAATGGCCGTGACCTTTGACCCCTCAGGCGGCGCTGCATTAAAAACCCACATCATTGTGTAAAGGATATTAGCACGTGGGCTCAGGAACACTTCAGAAAACCATTGTCAGTTAACACAGTTCATCACTACATCTACAAGTGACAGTTCAAACTCTACCATGCAAAGACAAAGTCAGATATCAACAACACACACAAACGCTTCAAACTCTTTTTGGAAATCATGGACGTGGTGTCCCCTGGGCCAAAGAGGAAAAGGACAATCCTGGTTGCTCTCAGCGCAAAGTTAAAAAGTGAGCATTCTGCACCCGTTACAACAGTGTGGCTCGGGAGTAGAAGAGTGCAGCTACCAGACTGACCTGCCTGCAGTCTCATTGAAAATTTGTGACACATTATGGAGACCCTGGACTGCTGAGGAACCAAAGTTATCCACCAACATAAATGTGAAAGAATTCCAGCTCCATTGCAGTTTTTTCACTTCATGATTGGTTGTTAAATTCACTGAGCCCTAAACTGTTAATTCCAACACTCCTTATTACTTTTTGTTTTGCCAAACATCTTAACTCCACTTAAGAATCCTGACGGTCGACTCTGACGTTTCTGGACCCATAAAGATCCTGATCCTGTGTCAGACTCCGGGTCAGAAAACGTCTCTCTCTGCTTTTCGTGGCAGCTCGCCTTCAATTCACTGCAGCCCAATGGAAACATTGATCCTCATCATCACTGGGTCATTTGAAGTGAAGTCAAATCAGCAGTCATGGTTGTTCCAGTAAATGGCATCGTTCACCCACAAGATCAGCACCAGAGTCACTCAACCTCCTCATCGTCATTGTTTCTGCTCAAACCAAACCGACATGGTGAGGAGAAAAGCCAGAACTATAAAAACCCTTGTTCATCGTGATTGAAGAGAACACCACAAATAAATCACAGCAATCACTTTTTACGACTCAAACTTAGCCTTGGTTGTTGTAATCACGGGATATTGAGGATGATGGCGTCCCGCTGAGGAGCAGTCATCAGAGCAGAAGTAGCATTTGTTCCTCAGAGCGTATAAATCTAGTAAAAGCTGTGAGTGAAGAGTTGTGATGGTGCTGAAAGCTCGCTCTGCGGGGTTTCTGCAGATTCAAAACATTCACTCCAGAAGTTTCACAAACAAACCAGCAGGAGCTTGGACGCCTGAGACACAAAAACTCAGAGCGTGTCACAGAGAGGAGTCATAAACTTAAATCACCAAAACTGGATGTTCAGACTGAGCATGTGCGGATTTTCAAACCTTTACATCTTCATATGTCGCAGAAACCTGAATCTAAAACACTCCGAGCTCCAAATCTTCACCAGACGATCATCACATCAAGATCTCCTCACTGGTGCATGGGGAATTGGAGAGACGGGCCTCAATCACAGAGGTCTACTTGTAGTTTCACCCTTGACAGGTCTCTAGAGCACTGGCCAATCAGAGAGAGGGGGGTTCGTCTTAAAGAGACAGCACAACTATCCTTTACCTATGTTTGTGTTCATAAAAAAAACTGTTTTCTATCTTTGCCTTCCTTATAAGTGTTTGGACAAAGACTTTTGTGATTCCTGTTTTATTTTGAAGTATTTCTTTTTTTACATCTGTGTGTCTCCTGATTTATTTTGTAGTTCCTACTTCCTTCTTTATGACTTTCTTGTAATGTTTTTGTTCCATTTTCCATTTCCATGGTGTGTACTTTTCTTGTTTTATTCATTTATTTATTTATTTTTGTATTACTACTTTCCTCTCTGTATTTCTCATTTATTTGTGTAGTTTTTCTTCACTTGGTGTATGTTTCCTGTTTTATCTTTAATTCTTTTTCCTCTCTGTTGGTGTTTCCTGTTTCATTATGATGGATTTTTTTTTTGACTCTGTGTTTTTCCTGTTTTATTTTGAATTCTATTTTCCCTCTGCGTGTTTCTTTCTTTTTTGCATTGATGTTTCTTGTTTTATTTTGAAATTCCATTTCCCCTTTGTCTGTATTTCCTGTTGTTTCCTGTTTTATTTTGTGGTATTTCTTTTTCTACATCTGTGTGTCTCATGTTTTCTGTGGTTCCTGCTTCCCTCTGTGTGTTTTTCTTGTAATGTTTTTACATTTTCTATTCCAAATGTGAGCTTGTTTTTTGTAAGTCTTTTTGTTGTTGTTTTTTTAAGTCCCACTGTCCACTCTCTGTGTTTCTAGTTTTTTTTTTTTTGTAGTTTTTCTTCACGTGGTGTATGTTTTCTGTTTGACATTGTAGTCCTTGCTTCCATCTTTTTGTCCTTCCTGTTTTATCTTTAAGTCTTTTTCCCCTCTGTTGGTGTTTCCTGTTTTATTTTGAATTCTATTTTCCCTCTGCGTGTTTCTTTCTTTTTTGCATTGATGTTTCTTGTTTTATTTTGAAATCCCATTTCCCCTTTGTCTGTATTTCCTGTTGATTTTTTTTTGTCTTTTTCCCTCATTGTGTTTCCTGTTTTATTTTGAAATCCCATTTCCATTGCGCCTGTTTCCTGTTTAATTTTTTTTGTCTATTTCTCTTTTTGTGATTCTTGTTTTATTTTGAAATTCACCTTGCCGTTTGTCTGTTACCTGTTTTATTTTGTAATCCTTCCCCTCTTTGTCTGTATTCTGTTTTATTTTGCTGTCCTTTCTCTGTGTTTCTTTGTTTCCTGTTTTATTTTGCTACCTTTTTTCCTCTGACTGTTTCCTGTTTGTGATTAGTCTCTTATTTCCTATTTTTATTTGTCGTCTTGTTTTCCTTTGAGTTTGGTTCCTGTTTATTTTCATGCCGTCAAAGTGTTGAAATGTAAAAATGAAAACATGGATGTTTTTTATTTCAGCTGTTAATCATATAAAGATTCTACGGTGGCCCTTGAGGGACAGAGCTCAAACTTTAATACAGTTATTATCAAACTCTCATGGATTTAAATATAAAACTTGTCTTCAGTGGCTGTTTGTGTTGAAGTCTTTTCTGCCTGTTGCTTCAGAACAATGAGCTTTTGTTTGGACATCATGGCACATTAACAGGAGAGAGAGAGAGAAGAAGAATGGAAATGTTTCAGATGTGAGAGCAGATCTGCTCCACTTCTCTCCATTTTTGGCCTTTTTAGTCCAAACTGCACTTCATAAAGTTTAAACAAGCAGCTGGTCGTGGTCCATGTTTGTGTTGGTCGGAGAGCGAGCGGCTGCAGCCAGTGAGTCCGTCTGTGCTGACGACGCTGAGTTTAGAGCTCGAAGTGAAGAATGTGCTGCAGATTTATCCACTTTACGTGCAGCCGATCAAACCCAGACGAAGCTGCTCCTCCTATCAGCCTATAGATCTGCAAACACAGTCAAACACTCAAACCTGAGTTTATTTTCCGAACAGTACCAGGCTTCACATGCTCACAGCTTCCAGGACAAACACCTCAGGACTGATGCTGCGTTTTCCTCATCGCTGAACTGCGCCCAATAAACTCTTTGTTTTGGTTGGAGTGACAGAAAAAAAAGCAGAGAGCTCGGTTGTTGAAGTTCATTCCGGATAATAAACAGATTTAGTCCAACAGAGTGGAAATGTGACGTTACAGAGAACTCCACTTTTATAAACTCACTTTCAGTTTGAAGCTTCGCACGGAGAATAAACGAGGAAGGGATGATTTTGCACGAATCATAACATAAGTGAACGCAAGAGACAATCAGTGGATCCCAACAATATTTGGGCCATGACCCCATTTTTATATCATAATTTATCACTATTTAGGCTCCAAAAAGGAGGTTTTGTGTGTATTGACTTCCATTAGGTCACTTTCATACATGTCTTGGCTTCTTAGAAGACAGTTTTGCATATTTTGGCTCCTAGAAGTTCACTTTCGCAAACATTTTGGCTCCTAAGAGGACGCACTTTTGCAAGTTTTGCTCCCAAGAGTGCACTTTTGCTCATGTTTTGGCTCCTATTAGGCCACTTTTATACATGTTTTGGCTTCTTAGAAGACAGTTTTGCATATTTGGGCTCCTTGGAGTGCACTTCTATAAATGTTTTGGCTCCTAAGAGGATGCACTTCTGCAAGTTTTGCTCCCACGAGTCAACTTTTGCACATGTTTTGGCTCCCATTAGGCCACTTTTATATACGTTTTGGCTTCTTAGAAGACACTTTTGCATATTTTGGCTCCAAAGAGTGCAGTTTTGCAGGTGTTCTGACCTCCAATAGGCCGTTTTCATAAATATTTTGGCTCCTAAGACTGCACTTTTGCACATGTTTTGGCTCCTATTAGGCCACTTTTACAAATGTTTTTGCTTCAAAGAGGACCTGTTGTATAATTTGGTCCCAAAAAGTTCACTTTTGCACTTCTTGGCTTCAAGTAGGACACCAGTCATACATGTTTTGGCTCCCAAGAGGACAGCTTTGTGTATTTGTTGCCCAAGAGGACACTTTCATACATATTTTTTTTCCTAAGAAAGCATTTCCTTACGTCCAAAGACAACAGTTTTGTATATTTTAACCATCAATAGGCTAATTTCATACATGTTTTGGCCCCCAAAAGGACAGTTCTGCATATTTTCGCTCCTAAGAGTGCACTTTTGCACATGTTTTGGCTCCCATTTAGGCAGTGATATACAGTTTGGGCTTCCAAGAGGACAGTTTGGTGTATTTTGGCTCCAAAAGTTCACTTTTGCACTTCTTGGCTTGAAATAAGACTTTTGTATTTAGTATTTTGGCTCCCAATAGGACAGCTTTATGAATTTGTTGCCCAGGGGGACACTTTCATACATATTTTGTTCTCCCAAGAAAGCATTTTCTTACATCCATAAAGGGCAGTTTTGTGTATTTCGGTGCCCAATAAGGCGCTATCTCATGTTTTGGCTCCCAAGAAACTAACTTTATGTGATTTGACTCTCAAGAGGCCTTGCTTGCAGGTTTAGATCTTGGGAGGGCTTCTTCTCAAGTTTTTGCATATTCCATTGCTTCCAATAGGGCACTTTTACATGTGTTCTCGCTCCTAAGAGTGCACTTTTGCAAATTTTGGCTAACAAGAGGGTATTTTTTTTATTGGATTTGGCGCCCTGGAGAGCACCTTTGTGTATTCTGGTACCCAAAAAGGCACTTTCCTATAGGTTTGGGTCCTCATGAGGCCATTTTTATGTATTGTAGTGACGAGCGGACACTTTTGTACATGTTTTGGCTACTATTAGGGCCCATTTGCATATTTTGGCTCCCTGGATGACACTTAATCCCAGGTGTTTGCTCCCAAGTGGTCTCTTTTGCACATTTTTTGGCTCAGAAGAGGGAATAACTTGACATTTCAGGCGTCCTCCCAAGGCTGAAAAACTCTGGTGTGGATGTTAAATCCTCTCCTCTTTCAATCGGAACAAACTCAGTTTATAAAAATGAGAGTTTTTTCTGTGTTGGATTCAGTGTGAAGAGATTTCTGTGAGGAAACATCATCCTGTAACTTCACGTACACACACTCCTCCCTGCAAGCTGACAACAACCAGACGTCTCAGGGAGGTGAGACACTGCAGATAAATGTGTGTGTGTGTGTGTGTGTGTTCATGGTGCAAGCTGATGTGTACATCCCCTTTCTGTGACTGTAAAGTTATGTAGGGGTTGAGTTGGGGCTGGTTTATGTCTCTGAATATCCCCTCACTGCTGTCAAATCTATCTTTGAGTCTGCGTCTCGTCCAAAATTGGCATAAATTCTGTTCTAAACCCCTTTTTCATCCTCACATGATTACATGTTTTAATTGGGCGGTCTGAAACTTTCACTTTAAGTCGTATCATCATGTTTCAGATGCTACATTAGATCAGAAGTTAACAAAACGTTGTCTGGAAGCTCAGAGAAACCACTAGTGCAGCAGATAATTATGTATTTTAGGGTCATTGTTTACTTTTTAACTTTTCTTTAAATTAAACCTTTGTTTCAGGGGGCAGGTGCCACCCTAAGCCCCCCCCAGTAGAGCCGCCCCTGCTCAAACTTACAATGTGGTTTCCTGGTTGGCAGCTTTGTGGTCGGTAAACTTTGAAACACACCTGACTGACGGATTGTGGTTTCATAATTCATAAACAGTGTCATAGTTTGGCATTAACTCAACAAATGATGGTTACACAACTTTATACTTTAACCTCAGTGAGCACAGAAAGTAAACAACGAGTCCCAGAAATCCTGATGTTGTAATTAAAGATATGAGAAAGGCACCAAAGATGTTTGATTCCTGGAAAAAAAGGAGAAATGGGTGTTTTTAAAAATAAGATTCACACCATTTTGTTCATTTTTGTGCTTTTTGGATAGATTTCTGTGGAGATTTTTTGTCAAAATGTAATTTTAGATGTAAAACCCATTTTTTCCAAAAGGGGGCGCCAAAATCCATACAACCTAAAAGTTCCTTACTGGAGCTTTAAAGGTTGCCTACATTTGGAATAAGGAAAAAAAATGACTTTTTAGGCATTGAAGTGATTTTATTTCAGTGTAATGGAGGAATCAGAGAAACTTTTCATCAAGATCAAACAGCTGCTCAGTCTGCACGTGTTGCTGTCATGTTTGTGTGCTGTTTGTGCTATTTACTGATCATTAAAACAAGATGTGAATGCAGCTTCACCGGGCCGACAAGAAAGACGGGAGTGTCCAAATTCTTCACGTGAGAAGACGACAAAGACGGAGAAGAAAAGAGAGAGAGAAGAGGTGCTTAACAGCTTTTCTCTCGCTCTCTCTTTCCTTCTCTTCCGCTTTGACACTTTGAGTTTCAGTCTCTGTTTCTTACACTCCTCACTCTCCCTCCAAAGTTTCTTTACGGCATCAGTACAAAGAAGCGAAAGTTTTCACCGTGTAAAAACGTCCAAACGTAAAATCCACAGTTTCCCGGGTAGAAAATCCTCCGCAGAGTCCGAGTGGTTTTAAAGTCAAATACGCAGAATCTCTTTCTAAAAATCACCACAGTTCTTCGCAGATTTCACTCTCGTATGTACAAGTCTCTCATGGCACGCTTAAAAAAAAAAAAAAAAAGGTATATTCCACATTTTTTGCTTTGGTTTGATTCTCTCCTCTCCTCTTTTCTTCCTCACATCTTCGATGCAGAGGATCGAGTTTTTATTGGGTTTACATTCTTCCGTCTGGAGTCCAAATCTGAGGCCCGCTCGCTTCCCGTGAAGAGGCGCCGATGTGCGAGATACGCTGGGTGTAAATTTGGGACACGGGCAGAGTGGGTGGTCGGGGTTTATGGGCGTGTGACTTGTTTTACAAAAAGACTTCATCATGTGTTCCCAAAAAGTAATTTCCTTCCCTTCAGAAAGTTGATATCCTCACATTTATTTTGGAGTGATTGCACGAGAATCTTTGCATAACTTAACCGAATCCTCGCCGAGGAAACCGAGGATGCAAAATCCAGCAGTGAGCCTTAATTTCCGAACATTCAAAAGTCTCCAGCTCATCCGTTCGTCCGCCTGTGCGTCTTTTAAAACGTCCTCTCAGAGATCCAGGCGAAAGGCTCCGAAGTAGCTGGAGGAGTCGTCTGCGTTGACCATCGTCGGGGAGGAAACGGAGACGAAGAGCTCGTCGCCGGCCCTCAGCTCGAAGAGTCCGCCCTGGTAGACGGAGTGAAGGGCGTACTCGGCGTCTGGAGCCCAGCACTTCGTTCCCACGCCCTTCAGGAGCTGCGGGAGGAAGAAGACGAGGTTAAAACTACGCCTCCACCAATCAGGATGAGTCAGTTTCAGGATGACGTACCTGTATGGGGCTCGGATAGGACGTTTTCTTGTAGACGCACTGAACCAACTGGTGGCTGACGCTGCGCTGGTCTCCTTCACTGGCGGCAGGAGACGGGTAACGGAAATACACCTGGAGAGAAAACGTTGTTAAATGAAAACAGAGTAAAATGATTTACAAATCCTGTTTAACCTAAATTCAACTGAATACACAACAAAGACAAGATATTTATCATTCAAACTGATAAACTTTGTTATTTCTATTCCTAAAAAGCTGAGACAGGTTCATGTTTCCCTCTATTTCATCACTTTACCTTTAACAACATTCGTTCAGTGTTTGTGAACTGAGGAAATTGTTGAAGCTTAGGAGCTGGAGTTCTGATGAACAACTTCAGCTGCTCAACAGTCCCAAAGTCTCTGTTTTTGTGTTTTACGCTTCATAATGTGCCACACATTTTCAATGGGAGACAGGTCAGGCCAATCTCATAGCTGCACTCTTCTACTACGGAGCCACGCTGTTGTAGCAGGAGCAGAATGTGTCTTGGTTTCATTGTCTTGCTGAAATAATCAGGGACGTCCCTGAAAAAGACAAAGTGTCTTGGATGGCAGCAGATGTTGCTCCAAAACCTGTTTGTACCTTTCAGCATTAATGCTGCCTTCACAGATACTGGGACAGTTACCCATGATGCCACGGGCACTAACACACCCCCATACCATCACAGATGCTGCTTTTGAACTTTGTGCTGAAAACAATCCGGATTGTCCTTTTCCTCTTTGGCCCGGAGGACACCACGTCCATGATTTCCAAAAAGAGTTAGAGGCAGTGTTTGTGTGTGTTGTTGATGTCTGACTTTGTCTTTGCATGGTAGAGTTTGAACTGTCACTTGTAGATGTAGTGATGAACTGTGTTAACTGACAATGGTTTTCTGAAGTGTTCCTGAGCCCACGTGCTAACATTCTGGGTCCTTGCCCATGAGTTGGTCACCAGAGATTTTTTAGGAACCCCAAATTAGTTTTTGTAATGTTTACACTCCAGTATTTAAAGTGACATTTCTGCCTGCAATACACATTTGAGCCACCTGGGGGAGCTCTGCCATGTCACACTTGGTGTGGATGGCAGGATAAATCAAGTCATCGTCATTGATGCTTGGCTAATATTATTTTTGTTAATATATTATTGTTCTGAAACTGTTGGACTGTTTCCTCACGCAGTTGTTGACAAAGTGGTGAATCTGGCTCCATCTTTGCTTGTGAAGGACTGAGCCTTTTGGGGATGATGCTCCTTTTATACCCAATCATGACACTCACCTGTTTAAATCAACCTGTTCACCTGTGGAATGATCCAAACAGCTGTTTTTTTTCAGCATCAGCAACTTTAACAGACTTTTGTTGACACTGTCCAAGCTTTTTAGGAAACGAGCGAATATTTGCAGAATACAATAAAGTTTACCAGTTTGAACAATAAATATCTTGTCTTTGTATTATATACATTTGAATATAGGTTAAAAAGGATCCTTGATTTTTGTTTTTATTTGTATATAACACAGATAAAAAAGTCCTCACCTGTGAGTACAGGTAGTACCGCCCATCCTGGGGCACTCGCAGCTTCCCATTGGTCAGCGTCATGTTGTGCAGGTGAGCCCCGAAGCTCTGATTGGCCCACGAGCGGACCACATGACGACAGGACTGGTGGAGACCCGCTGTAGGGATTGGGTATGGAGGAAACCCTGCAGGCGAGAGAGAAAAAGAAGCATTTAAGAATGAGAGGGGCCTCAAACACCAAGGTTTAGCCAATCAGAGGGAAGGGGGGGAGCCTTAAAGAGACAGCAGCTGTAGTTATTCTGCACAGTCAGCAACACTGACAGGATGTAGAGAAGTGCTCACGTGTATGTGTGTGTGTGTGTGTGTGTGTATGTGTGTGTGTGTGTGTGTGTGTGTGTGTGTTAATGCATTGTCTTGGCTTCAGTCCAGTTCACATCAATGAGATAATCGTTTATTGGAAAGTGCTCCACTTCCTGGTGAGAATGCATGAACCTCACCCTCTTTTCCCTACACACACACACACACACACACACACACACACACACACACACAGAGTCAGTACTGCTGCCCTTTGTCAGCTTGATGGAAAATAACATCGCTCGGCCTTTGCCAGACTGTCAACACCCTTCATTTTGCACGCCACTCTGCGATGAAACGATACGAAGGGCTGGACAACACACACACACACACACACACACACACACTCCAGCTTTAGATAACACATTAAATAACACACACACTCCTCTTTCCTCTCTCTGTTGGTGGATGTAACTCCCTGATTCAGCGAGCGCCCCTGGTATGCAGGAAGTGACGTCATCAGGAGAACAATCACTCAGACACAATGAGGCTCAATCCTTCGCCATCGCCGCCGCTTCAGGTTGCGGTTCGAGTATCAGGGCGGGATCCAAACAGGATGAGAATAAAAACCCGAGAGGGATAAATCTGCCTCGTCCTGATGTTACCTCAGAGAGTTTGTGATAAATTTTCCTCTTAAAAACCAGAGACTCTTTAAATAGCTGCTGTTTCCTCTCTTCACATGTTCCCTGTGACCTTTGACCCCAGGGAAGGTCTCAGTCTCACCTTGAGTGCCGGAGTCTCTGAGGGTCAAGTGGGCCGACGGCCTCTGGGCCACCGAGGTCACGAACTTTGACCCTGAGTTGTTGAAGCTGCGAGGCATCGTTCTCGCTTCTGAGGAGATAAAGGAGAAAAATTTTGAGTTTTTACTGCGCATGTGTGTGTGTGTGTTTCTCTTTGTGTGTGTGTGTGTGTGTGTGTGTACTGACCTATGAAGGTCTGTTTCGAGATGATGTTCTCCGTCACCTGAAAGAAAAACAGACGACATAAATATCAGGACGTTTAGAGGAGATCAGAGCTGATTCACTTTTATGAGCTTGAAAACAATAACTGGACCTCGTTTGTCCTTTGTTGTTATGGGAACGACGCCAAAACTGAGCGTGTCAGATCGTTCAAAGCCGACATGGAGGAAACCCAGGGTCAAATCCAACCTACAGACTCTCTCCAACATGCCACTGAAACCTTGAACCATCAACTTTCTTATCCTTGAAAAATCGAAGCCTTTAACCCTCGAACTTTCACCAACTCTAAATCTTCTTAATCTGGACTTTACCTTCAAAATTAAACCCTGTAACTATCAAACTCTCTGCCCTCCTTACCATCTAACCCTGAAACCATTATATACTATAAAACCGATTCCCAATCTGTGGTCTGTGGCCCCCTGGTGGGCCGTGCAGGTATTGCAAATGGGCCGCGAAATCATTTCCGAAAAAGTCTGATTTTATCGGAGTGTTATTAAACAAAGACAAAAGCCACAAATTTATAAATAAAGATACAAATAAACAGAACAACGTTTAAAATGGACTCAATTTTGGTTTTAAAGGAAATTAAAACAGTTCAGATATTCATATATGGATAAAAGTGCTCTTGTTGTGACCCTAAAGGTAACGTGACCTGAAACATAACAACATTGAAATGAAATGTAGTAAAAGAGATGTGATAAACCCAAATTTTAAAAAACTTTTTGAATGTGTAACAAAAGATCTGAGTCCAAATTGTGACAAAATTAATATAGTAAAACCCAAAATGTGACAAGTTGTTATATTTTGGGCTAAAAGTTATGACATTTTTTGGCTTAACACCTGTGACATTATTGACCAGTTCTTACAATTTGGGCTTTATTACTTTTTTTTTTATTACATTTTAGGTTGTTGTTACATTTTGGGTTGTTGTTATGGATTGGGTTCTAAAAAGTCATTATATAGCTGACGTACTTATTGGGTTGGAGGTGGCCCTCAAACATTTTTAAGCTTTAAAAGTTGGAAAAAGTTGGGAACCATTCCCCTAAAGTATGTTTACTATCAAACCCTGTAAATCTAACCAAACCCTGACATTATAAATCAAACCCTGTTAATCTAACCCTTTTGTTTTTGTCTTTTATAGTGGAGCTACATTTGCATTATCTCTTCCACAGTCACCATGTTTATTTTCAAGTTTGTTGTTGTCGTCATAAACGTTTTGACTCTTTTCAACCTGATATTTAGGTTTTGCGCACTTCAAGGTGAAATAAAAATAACTGCTGACACATTTAAGTGAAGGTCTCCAATTAGCGCGGTCACCATTTACTTCAGAACACCAGTGGCACAATTTTCCATAAACCGACCACAGAACAAGCAGATAGTTTGATGTTGCTTACAGTTTGATCTCAGGGGTTAAAGAGAGGTAACTTCTGTGTCCAAACTTTGGTATAAAACTGTTGGATGAGAAACTGTGTTAAGTGTGAGGTTGAGCAGAGTCCACAGAGGTGATGTCTGAAACATGGCGCTTGTCAGGCGTACTGGACGGCGAGAGCTTCCACCGCTGTGAGGAGCATGAATTATTGAGCAGCCTGCACAGCTGATTTCACTCTTTAACCAGGCGGAGGTTTCCCCTGTGAGCTTTTAGGCGTGAAAGACGGCAGCCGTGTTGATGTACACGATTGAAAACATGCGGCTCTGAAAGCTTCGCCTTCGTTTGGTTCGAAATCTGGGGCTAATTTTCTGTGTGTGTGTGAGTGTGTGTTGGTAATTTTTGTTGGGTTTTGCACAAATGGGAGCCCTGTAGCTTCCATGCACACACACACACACACACACGCTAAACCCCAGAGCGATCAGGTCTAATTTGCAGGTCGGGTTGATGGCGGTTGCAGAGGAGCAGGCGCCGCGCCAAGAACAACACGGCGGTCGGGGGCAGGATGACCGTTAAAAACAGGAGAGAGATTCATCATCTTCAGGACTCTGTGGCATTTCAGCAAATTAATTAGGGAGATTTATACCTCAGGGGCCACCGTACCTCCACTCAGAGCATGTTAAACACGCCACATGACCAGAAACAGGTGATTAAACGAGCGACCTCGGGGCAGAGAGAGGTAGAGACGGGAAAAGGAGGAAAGAGGCGCAAATGTGAGGGAAGAAAGAGGAAGGTGAAAGGTCAGAGAAAGAGGAGGAATAAAAGGTTTAAAGGATGATAAAGTTTGGAGTAAAGATGTAAGATCGGGACAGGAGGGGAAGATGAACGACAGGGAGAGACGACGAAGAACGACGTTTGCGTGATTCACGAGGTGGAGGAGATAAAACCGAGACGCAGAAAGCATCAGGACGAGTGACGGAGTGTGTGAGAGTGAGATAACACATCTGTGTGTGAGCTTACTGTAGATACACATCTGTGAGGGGCGCGCGAGACAGACGCTGCTTTACAGTGAGCGAGGGAGCGAGGGACATAAAGCAGAGACAGGAGAAAAGAGAGAGAGGGGGAATTTCCTCAAACTTCAAAACAAACTCTTCCTTTTCACCTTTTTAAAATTTGAATATTTCCAGTTAGAGCTCAGTATCTGCTGCTCACAGAAACACACGTCAACACTTCTTTAATTATTAAAAAAAAAAAAAAAAAGGCGACAGGCTCATTATTTGACAAGGAAAAAAGACCAAACTTGATGATGCCAAACTTTCAAGATTCAAAGAGTTTATAGATACAAATACACAAGAACTAGATAGTGCAGCAAGAAAAATAGAAAAATAATAATAAAGAAAAATATATAGAAATGCAAATGTATGAGAGGAAGAGTGCAAATGGAAGTTAAACTGTGCAAAAAATGAATGTAATGGGGGCAAAAATAAATTTGTATTTGTATTGTAACGTATAGGGATAACCGATATCTATGACCGATGTTTATTTGCAGCAAAAGTGAAAATTTTGAACAGAAAAAACTCCATTACTTGACTGTGTTTAAAGCCTTTGGGCATTTTCAAACAGCTCCCTGGCTCAGTCGCATGTCTTTAAAAGCTGACTGAAAATATAAACAAATAAATACTGCCCTAAAGTTTTCTGCAGGAAATAAGGTCTTCCAGAATTTAACTACTAAAATATTATCTTATCTTTCAAGTATTTTAAGATCAAAGAAATCTGAAAAAAAATGAAAGGAGTTTTAAAGTTAAGAGATGATGTTAAATAAGTTGTTGTGAGTAGAGGGCTGGGCTGTATATTACAATTTTAGGTGAGTCTACAGCGACATTTACCTTAGAAACATGTATCTGATCTCCGGAGCTTCTCCGTGGAGCGTGGACCGCTCTAATGAAACTTTTTTCATCTCGCAGTGAACGACTCAGGGCGAGTCCCACACTCACTGCTGATTGGCTGTGACTGTGCTGTAGCTCTGTGAGTAACCAATCAGACGGAGTTGTGGGTGGGACAATGCTGGAGGCAGAAAAGTGACTGTAGACAGAGGCACGCCGGCTTCACAGAGCTTCACTCTTTTATATGGATCATTATCAGTCAGATTAAAAAAAGGGCAAATGCCGATATTTGCATTTTTGATAATCGGCGCGACCGATAATCGGTCTATCCCTAGTTTTTTTAATAGAGTCCCATCCCTAGTTTTAATACGTCCGTTCACTTGCTGATGTTTCACGTCTTCTCTCTGATTCTTACCGTCCATCTCAGTGATCTTGTTTAAGTACAAATTGTGTTTTTTGGTACCGTAACCGTTTACAAACAGTAAGTATTATCCAGGGTCATTGATCTACGTAAAGACAACTTTACTTTAGATCAGGTTTGTATGATAGAAACGTGTTTCACACTTTTCATTCTGACTCTGCTGGTGGTTTTATCCAATTATAGCAGCTTTTTCATTTAACTCCATGCTTTGTTTGAACGCTCGCAGCTTGAAGTGGTTTGCTCGGCCCTTTGGGTCAAAGGTCAAACATGGATCATATTACAGAATAATCCTTCGTAATAAGACGTCGACGCAGTGTGCTAATGACAACAGCATGGCCACACACCTCACAAATGTTGAGCTGCGTTCATTAGAGGAGGTTTATTTCTACCAGATGACAAAATAAAAACCATTAAGTGACTGAAATAGCGCTGACACCTACAGGTTCAGAAAAATTCAATAAAAACGCTTCGGTTTCCTCTGGAGCAGTTTTCCCCAACTATAAAGGCTGAAAACATGAGTATTATATTCTTCTGAGGGGGAGACCATTATACTTAAAAGATAAAAAGACACCACTTTTAGATACATGTCAAAATTCAGCAAGAAAAAGTCAAAATTTGAGATACAAAGTCAAAGTTGTGAGTGAAATCCCCAAATTTTGAGATAACAAAATAAAGATTTTAAGACAAAAAGTCAAATTTTGAGACATTACAAGAAAAAAAGTGAAAATTCTGAGCTTAAAAGTCAGAATTTTGTGATAAAAGTTTATATTTTGAGATAGTAAATAAAAATATTTTAGAAATGAATCGCAAAATTCTAAGATAATAGTTGTAGCTTTGAGATAAATAGTCATTTTTCTAAGAAGAAAGTTGAAATTTTGCCTTCATATTGTTGAAGTTTCAAGATGAATAGTCAACATTATTGGGAGAAAGTTGAAATTTTCACTTTTTATAGAAAAAAATGAGTTTATATAGTTGCAGTTTCGAGATAAATATCAACATTGTTGGGAGAAAGTTGAAATTTTATACCTTTCACATAAAGAATTTGACTTTTTATTGTTGTAGTTTCAAGATAGTGACTTGTATGAGAAGAAAGTTGAGTTTATTTTACTTTTTATATAAAAATTTTGACTTTATATAGTTGTTGTTTCGAGATAATCAACATTATAGAGAGAAAGTCAAAATTTTAACTTTATAAAGTTGTAGTTTTGAGATAGTCAATATTTTGAGAAGAACATTGAAATTATGACTTTTATATAAAAATTTCAACTTTGTGTTTGCAAAAAAAAATTAACAAAGTCAGATTTTCATTTTCTGCATTATTATTTGTTTATGTCAGAGAAAATGTTCCTTTCAAACAGAAAAGGAGTGTTTAAAATAAATGTTTTGGTTATGAAGCTACTTTTTTTTTGTAATTGAGTATTTGGGGGTATTTTTTCCAAGAGGGCGATTAGGGAGTCCATTTTTGTAGTTTTTTTAGAAAATGTTCACTCAACTCCAACCAAAGTCGGCGTATTCGTTCTAATCTGATCGACTTTTGGTTCTCTGTGGATTGTTCCGTGGTTTTACAGACTGGTTAATGTACAGCCGACCTTCACCAGGAAGTAGAATCGTCCTGTTTGCGTGTTTGAAGATTTCGCTTCTGATGAAGGTTTTAACGGTCGTCACATGGTTTTTTCATTGCGTAACGTTCCGAGCTCTTTGATTTCCAGTAAATCAGCCTCTGATGTGACAAAGTTCAACTTCTCTACCAACGCCACCCTTAAGATCGAGCCCGTCTGGTTTATGTGTGTGTGTGTGTGTGTGTGTGTGTGTGTGTGTGTGAGCTGCTCCACCAGGGTCTGAAAACTATTCCAGCTGCAGCAACAACAACAAACAGGAGCAGGACTCTGTCGAACTTTCACCCAGTTCAGAAAAAAACCCACTCAGAGACAAAAATAGAAAAAGTTCTTTAGGTCTTTTGGTGATTTCAGTATTTATGATTCAGACTCTGAGACGTGACTTTATCTCCGTCTTGTTTCAGATGATCCCTAAAGGACTTACTGCTGATAAAGCAGCAGGTGGTTTTCCTCTTGAAGTGATTTAAAACGGCTCTTTGATAAAGTCAGGAGGCTTTGAAGAAACTAACTTATGACAGACTTATCAGAACTGGAACAGAACGCTGACTCTCAGACTTCATCTGTTTCTGTTTTAAGAATTATTGAGTTTCCAGGACAAACTTAGATGCAGTTTTTAACGGGACAGTGAACACTTTATGTGTCTGGCAATGATTAATTTTATCACTTAAAAGTCATAATGCAATATAACATACTGTAAGGTGAAATTACCAAACATCATGATATAAAACATAATGTAATATCACTTAAAGGGACAGTAAGGACTTTTTATTTGAAGTGGATTACAGTGACACATTTGGCCAGAATTGGTGCAACACTGCAAAAAACTGAAATATAAGCAAGTCGTTATGTCTTATATGTAGTAAAAATTGTCTTATATATCTTGATTTAAGCCACATTCACCAGACCAGGTCAAAAAAAATGTCTTATTTCAAGTTTTTTAAAGACAAAAATGAGGTCTAAATTGCTTGAAACAAGTCAAAAAAATCTGCCAATGAGATAAGAAAAAACTTTCTTGTATAGAAACATCTTTCTTATCCAGTCAGCAGATTTTTTTTTTTCACATATTTTAACTTATTTCAGATTTTTGACTTAATTATCTCAAAATTTTGGCTGTTTACGTTTTTTCCTTTGAGTGTTTTTATTTGTTTTAAAGCATTAAAAAAAAAATCCATTTTTTTTTCAAATACTTGTAACTGAGCATTCAACTTAAAACAGTGAGTACTTAATGTAAATATGACTTTTTTTTTTTGTTTTTGGTAATTTCATGAAAATATATCTATTTTTTTATGCTTTGCGAAACATTTTAACGCTCTTTCATCCATTTTAGCACTGAATAGTTTATAATTATTACGCTGTTTTACCCTCAAATGTTTGTCTAGAACTTTTTAATAGATATATATATTTGGAAAAAGAATTGAAAACATTTTTGAGGCCCTAAGAAGAATAAAAATATCCTGACACAGGCTAATATGAATTTAGGAGTAAATAACTTTTAAATAAGTGTCCACTGTAGTGACCACAGGGTTAAAGATGCCCTAGATCAGTGGTTCCCAACCTTTTCCAATTCAGGGCCCACTTTTAAGTCTCAAAAATTTTGCGCGGCCCACCTCTGACCATATAATTATGGGGGCTGTATAGCGCCTTGTTAGCGCTTGATTTGTAACAAAGACCCGAAATGTAAGAAAATAATGTAATAAAACCCGAAATGTGATAACTGATCAATGATGTAACAGATGCTGAGCCCAGAAGGTAAAAGTCATTTGCCCACAATATAACAACTTGTTAAATGTTGGGTCAGTGATTATAGTCGTGGGATATACAACATTTGTTTAATCAAATTTCAGGGTTTTGTTAAATTTGGGGTCATGTTACATGTTGGGCTTTAACTTGCCCTCTTCAAGGACTTTTCTTATATACAAACGTTTGAACATGTTGAATATCCTTACAAATGTAACCAAGTTTTAATATTTAAACATTATTCTGTACATTTGTATCTTTATATAATTACCCCTCATTGAAATTCAGACTATTTTGAAAATGATTTGGCGGCCCACTTGCAATATCTCCGCGGCCCACCAGGGGGCCACGGACCACAGGTTGGGAATCACTGCCATAGAAGAAAAAATAAATGGTGGATTGTTCCTTTTAAATACTGAAAACACGGTTCAGAAAGTCCCAGCTAGAGGAGACTGTTTGATATTTGTGCTGTTTGACTCAAATGATCATAATTATCTTTACTTGAAGCCAAATGACTTCCATTCATCTGCGTCTGTGTCAAAACTCAAACTTTAAAATTATCTTTGAAACTTCCACTGATGATGTCAAAAGTCAGAAAAGTTGGTGGGAAAATAATCAAAAACCAGAGAGCGAGAGATGATGATGGACAATTATGGGAAACAAGAGAAGAAGAGGAATGAGGGAAGAAGGAAAAAAAAAAAAAACACACCGTGAAAGACAGAGAGGAGAGTCAGAGAGAGAGGAGGAAGAGGAGGAGTGAAAGAAGGACAAGTATGCACATGAAGGAGCGTTTCTTCTGCAGATTAGCAGGAGCTGCAACCAGATACTTTAATATGCTGCTCGACCCCGACAGGCCCGGACAGGCTCTGTGTTCACCGTGTGTGTGTGTGTGTGTGTGTGTGTGAGTGTGTGTGTGGGTTCCTTTACTCGCTCTTATCAGGCTTAATCTGGTCTAAGAGGCTACTCATTCCTCCGTCTGTGTGTGTGTGTGTGTGTGTGAGTCTTTTCATGTGCACATAAATCTGATTTCTGGTAAGTGTGGTGCACTGAAAACTAAAGCAGCTGCACGAGAGTGTGTGCGCCGGGGATGGAGTCGAAACACTTGCATGTTTGTGCGGCTGATGTGGCGAATAAGCAGCCCAGACTTTGTGTAAACCCAGATTGGTATGTCGATTTCGTGGATGAAGGAATGCGCTCAGAGTTTCAGCTTCTTCCCGCTCGGTAGAGGAAACCGGCACCAGCTCCCCGAAGATAACATCACAAATTAAAGCTTCACACTCAAAGCTTTTTGAGGGTTTCTTGCGTTTTCACTCTAATTCAAAGCAAACACCTCTGCGTCAACCGTAACCTCCCGTTTTCTTTTTTCACACTCCTGAAAAGTCTCACAAAGCTTAAGTCGTGATGGATGCTGAGCCGCCGTGGAAAATCTGACCTGAGGTAATTCTCCAAACACACGTCCGAAATGATTAAGTTTGTGATGTCAGAGTGAAGAAGAATCGTCCTCTTTGGCCTTGAAGAGCTCATCCATAATCACTTCGATGCCCGACAAGACTTCAAAAGGCTCAAAATGTGCAAACTTTCTCCAACAAACCGTCAAACACAAAGACCTATTCTCTCTCCAAGTGTGTCACAAGCACGTTTAACTATCAGGGTTTGAACTTCCTCCTTTCCTTGATCTGAATTTATTTTATATATTTTGGTAGTTTCTGTAAAAAATAAACAACCAACCAAACAAAAAACTGTCTCCAAGTTTAATCAAACATGCCAGTGTTATTATCGCACACCTATGAGATAAAACCAAACCTGAGAAAAAAACGTCATTTTTTTATTGCAGGATCAGGATCTGAAATTTATCACGTTTATGAGACAGTGATAAGAACATTTTTAACCCCAAATATTTGTGATCCTGCATCCTGAACCATTTTATGCATCAATCTTTGCCTTTTCTTCACCATTTCATAACTTGAATTCAGTCTTTTGGCCTCTCATGTTTTTTTGTTTGTTTGTTTTGAAGTGGTTTTATGCACAGTCTAATTTTTTATTGAGATTTTACCAGATATATTTGGGTTTTTTTCAAGCATCTGACGGAAACTGTAAATGTATACAACTAGAACATTCTTAATTTAAATTACAAAATTAATACGTACTAAAATGACAGCTGGAGACTGCATTAAAATAGACAGTGGGCCACAATTGGCCCCCGGGCCTTAGTTTGGACACCCCTGACTTAGATGCATTACAGATGCTTTTGCACAATCCACACAGTCACAACTCAATTTAAACTTTTCTCTTTGTCGTAAAAAGTTTTGTTTGCAGATATTCAGAGCACAGTTTGTTAATAGTCGTTCTGTTTTCTTGGACTCCAACTGTGTTCATGTCCCTCCCTCAGCTCTCAGTTTCCAGCCTGACTGTGATTTACTCGCTCCGCTAACAAACCGGACTCTCTGATTAGCGTCTTTATCGCGGAGGAGCAGCGAGTCGAGGCTTTTACGACAGGTAACGCACCAGTGGCCGACTCGATGCCAGTCTCTGATAACGGACCTGTTTGCTGTGGGAGTTTCCTGCCAGACAAAAGTTGTGTACAGCCGAGGAAACGGTTCACTTCACACACATGAGGAAGAAGAGATGGATATCAGGCTTTATTGCTGTGAGTTTCTGCAGCCGCACAGATGAGACTCAGAGTTATTAACTCTCCTCTCTTCCTACTGGACTTTTATCGATTTCAGGCGTAGTCTCACAACAAAAACAGGATAAAACTGTTTACAAAAGCAATTATAAGGTCACCTCTCATTATGCGCGTTTATTTACCTTCCTATATGTGTTTGTTTGTCTTTCTTTCACTATTGCTCTCGCTGGTTTCCTTGCAAGACGATATAAAACTGAAGTTGAGGATCTGGTTTTTACACGTCTTGATTCTCTTTCTTTGAGGCTGTTTTTCTTTCTTAACATGGATTTGACTCCCAAAGACACAAGGAATATGAAACTAGGCCAGGGGCGGGTTTGTTTCTGCACCACTCCTTTATCTTCTATTCATATGCTAAAGTTTGTTTTCTCATGTGTAAATACTGAAAACAATAGAAATACCTGCATTTGTGAGTAATACACATGCGATGCCTTTGTGCCACTTTTACTGCACGCTAAAAATCCCCACATGAACTCGTCAATACTGTTATTTTTGATAATATTACAGCAAAACAGATTATTGTAATGGACGACCATTCCCAGCATGATAAACAATTTGAGTCATATGGAAGTTTTCCTGTCATGAATTTGCTTATATAGTCAACTCATCAATATTCTGGCCTTGTTTTGTCCTCGTATCTCCTCCTCCAATCGTCTTTATTGTCCCTGTAGGGACTTTGACCTTGTTAGTTGGTGCTGACACATCACTGACAGGAGTTACAGGAATAATCTGTGAGACAAAACAAATCTTTTTATGAGGCTGTGGTGCTGAAATAACAACCTGCTGCTGCTGCTGCACGTGAAAGAAGAGGTTGGAGAACGGGTTTGGGCAAAGTTTGCAGTGAAAATGGGTCGACTGAAAGAGCCTGTTAGTTACTTCTCAGAGGTTTATATGCCTCAGTATGTCACAGTTCACAGGTGTTTCATGCATACCTTGAATGCCAAAATTAAACCATTAGAGCATCTACAAAGCATTATAAAAATCATTAGGGCCTATTTCTACTGACTGCACACCAAAAATCATGAGGGTCTATGTCCATGAAAGGCATAATGAAACACTGTCAGGACCATTAAAACCATAAGGGCCTATTTGCACTGACAGCACGATACAAAACTTTCAGGACCTATTCCCTCAAAAGTGTAATCAAACTATTAAGGCCACTACAGATCATAAGAAATTCACTTATTAGGGCCTGTGTCCATTACAAGCAATATGAAATCCATTGAGGCCATGTCCACTGACTGTGTTATCAAACAATCAACGCCTGTGTCCGTGAGCAGCATAATTTAGATCATTAAGTCTAAAAGCCTAATAAAAATCATGAGGACCTATGGGAAATAACACCATCTTTCTCTAACATTATTAAAAAACCAAGTCCTATGGCCAGTAACCGCCTGGTAATAGTTATTAGGGCATATGTCCACTACCACTTACAACACAATGAAAACTGTCAAGGTCTATGTCCACTCGCAGCGTGATACAAAATTATCTTGGCCTCTGTCTACTTACATCATTTAAACCTTTGGGGCCTATGTCCACAAACTACATTAAATTCATGAGGGCCTGTGTCCACTAACATCACTAAAACCATTAGGGCCTATCTCCACTAACAGCCTGAAAAAAAACATCATGGCCTATGTCTACTTATAGATTCAAACCCATCAGGCCCTATGTCCATTAGCTTCATTATATTCATAAGGACCTATGTCCACTAGCATCACTAAAACCATGAGGGCTAAAACCATAAAGGACTTAGTCCACTTACTTGGATTTCCAAAACTTTGAGGGTTAATGTCCATCAATTGTGTCATGAAAACCACTTTTGTCGGGAAAAAGCATTTTCAAAGCTTTTTCAGTCATCTGCAATATCAAACTATCAGGGCCTATGTCCACATACAGTGTTACAAAAACCATTAGAGCCTATGTCCACGTACAGTGTTATGAGAACTGTCATGGCCTATATCCACTAATAGCACAAGACAAAAAAAAACAAAACAATCAAGGCCTATGTCCACTAAAAGCATTTTAAAAACCACATAAGTCCACTAATAGTACAAATACATTCATTAGGGCCTTTGTCTATTGACTGCAATATTAATCCATTAGGGTCTATGTCCACTAACAGTGATGTTAAAAGCATCAGGGTTTGTCTTCTTGCAGAAATATCAAAACCATAAGAGCCTGCTCCATTATTAGCTAAATGAAAACTATAAGGGCCTGTGTCCATTTGCAGCATCATGAAAACCATTGTGGTTTGAATAGTTTTGACTCCTGGTAAATTCACAGTTTAACAATCTTGTTAAAGAGTGAAGAAACATCACCAAAATATTTTCATTACTTTGTGGTAACTTTCTTTTTATTCACACAACCCAATCCAGAAATCTGTGGTGAAAACAAAGACTAAACCATGTGTAGAAACTCTTTGATTCAGTTTAGCCAGATTCACATTAGTTTTCTTTCAATACTCTGATACTACCCTCAGATTTTAAGGAATATGTGTTTCATGAAGCTAAAGGTGGAAGTTCTCCATAGCGTCTTGTTTGGACGGTCAGAAACAGGCTCATTAATCAAACCCAGAGCGCTCTCAGACTTTCTGCTTACAGAGCATGACTTCATCACGTAGGAGTTGTGTTTACTCCTTTATCTTCCGGCCTTGTTTATGTTAGTCCATTCATTTTTATTTTCCACACTAACAGCCCAGGCAGTTGGCGGTTCATGAAGCTGGTACTCATTTACGAATGGCTGAAGATAAAAAGACACAAAAGCCTGAGCTAAGGAGACGGTGTGGTCAAGAGATGATAGAAAACAAGTGGTGAATTCACTGATGCTTTTCCCTGAGGATGGGGATTTACTCAGCGAGGTTATTTTTAGCCTGCAGTTACTTCTATGAAACCTGATCAACAGAAACAGCCTTGATGGTGCTCATAAAACCAGAGCTCAGAATCTTACAACCTTGAAAATGTGACATGTGGGTCCAGAGCCTGCAGCATGTTTTTAACAGCAGCAATGTGTGGCCTGTTTATGCCAGTGAAGTGGGGTTTAAACTGCGGTTAGAAACAAGTCAAAGCTACTGGCTGTGATTTTATAACAGTGTTTGGTCTGCCGCCGCCGCCGCTCCCAGAGCAAACACTGTTAGACATGTTCCCCCGGAGGGTTTCAACCTTTAGAGGATTATATAAGCCGTCTTTAACCTTAACATTAAAGATAACACATGAGCATTTCGGTTCCCAAGAATCTACTTTTTAAAGGTTTATTTGAGGGCTGCTTATACCCTCTTCTACCTTCTGGGTTTACATGGGGCGAGGGATGGGTACCCTCTGCTCTGTCCCCGTTAGCTTCACTTAGCAGCTAGAGCAGTGGTTCCCAAAGTGGGGGTTGGGACCCCTTGGGGGGTCGCAAGACATTGATAGGGGGTCATGGAATGTGTCCCAAAATTGAAAACTATGAACAATTCATGAACATTTTATCCATTATTGTGAGAATAAAAGCAAAAATTGGGGTGAAAGATAATATAAAATTATGCAAACAGAAAATGTTTTATCTGTTTTTCACATTTCTTTGTTCAAGTTTGATTCCGTGAACTCAGCAAAGTGCACATTAGTCGGTAAATTTTCTATCGATCAGTTAAATTAAGTATCCTCAGGAAGGGTTTTGTTGGTTTTTGTCTGTTTTTGGATTGTCCCATTAGTGTTGTACCACAGCAGGGGGTCGCCAGTCCCTAACGCTGCTATTTTGGGGGTCATAGGCGGAAAAGTTTGGGAACCCCTGAGCGAGAGAACAGTTTATCAAGAAAACTCTGATTCAGAATTTTCTGCTTAAAGTTTTACTTAAGAAACTGACCGCACAAAGAAAAATTCATTACTGTCTCACAAAAGATTCATACTCAATACTTTTAACATGTTATACATCTACTACTGTACCAAAAATGACATAGTCAACATAGCGCTAGTTCAATGCTAGGAAGATATGGGAAATCCAAGCGGCAACCTCTGGTCTGAAAAAATGAGACAACAAGGAAGTGCTAAAAAGCTGCTGTTCCTCGAGTGACCACTTGAGGCTGGCTCCAGAAGCACCGTAAGTCCTGTACAAGTGGACGGGAAAAAAGCAGTTTTCAGAGCTTAAATTAGCGTATTTAAAGCCTGGTACAAACTCTGCCTCCCATCTGGATCACTAATTTCGCTAACGGCTCACACTGTGAGGGGGGTGAATTTTTTTCTAACTCGACCGTTTGGAAGATATTAGGATCGAGAGCTTACCCAATCAGAGCCACAGCTCTGATCACGTGACTGACGGGCGCCCAATAGCTGTGAGTTTAGGCGCTCGTCCCAATTCCAATATGGCCGCATCCACCGTTTTGCTTCAAAACGGAGCTGCAGTAACAGACGGGTGACATCACGGAGACTACGTCCACGTTTTATACAGTCTATGGGGAAATCCCATTGACATGCTAGCGGTTCGCATACACCAATATAACTTCAGTTTCATAACAGAATTTCAACTTTCATCATAGAAACATGTCACAATAACTCTTTAGGAACAACACTAAGAACTCTAAATGTCCAAATTATAATAGGCAGATGTTTCACAACCGGAGGATTAATAGAAAGTTGTTTTCAGATTCTTCTTCTTCTTCTTCTGTTATTTAATGGCAGGTCACAAACAACATTAAGGTTCATACCGCCACCTACTGTACAAGAGTGTGCACCATCATGTTCCACCTTTAGATTCTGCTCATCATTTTTGTCTCAGAAAGCTGAAAAGTGTTTTCCTCACGTCTAATCTTTCTTCAGTCAATAACATGAAATGAAATAATACATTAAGTCATGTGGTGTGTGATTTTTTTTAAACTTATTTTTTAATTAATCATGTCTTGAGATATCCAGATCCAGTGACCAATTTAAGACTTATAGACTTATACACATTATAAAATGTTGCTGATCAAGAAAACCTGTAAAAGCCTATTTTAGGAATAGATAAGGGTAATAGATAAGGGTATTGATATCGATAAAATCTTATCAAAACCCATCCCTACATGGGACACACTTAAACACTGAGCTAAACCACAACAACTCCAAAGAATCAGCTTCACATGGGTTTTTACAGCTAATTATAGCATTTTCGAAACATAAAGTGACATTAGCATTTCTAAAATGTTGACTCACCAATTTTTTGATAAACTACTCTTGCTGGAAAGCTATTCGCAATATGTTTTCAACGCATTTACAACCTTCAAGTGGTGACATAAAGCTTGTTAGTTAGATTCAAACCTTTTTCTGAGACACTGGTTTTCTGTTTGTTTCAGTCAAAGGAGAAAGCAGCGATTGAAACAAACTCCTGAAACAAGTGGAAGTCGGCCAAGATCTTCTGAACACCCGTCTTTGCTCATGTTTCTGTGGTATATACAACACACCGCTAACTGCTCACCGCAAACTCAACATGTTGTGACAGAACACAGCTTTCTCCACTTGAGGCTGAGAGAATATGTTTTTCCATTCGCCCGTATCTGCTGCGTCTCAGTGAGAATGACGGACGAACCAAACAGGAGGGAAAAGGCTTTGAAGGAAGATTTCACTCGTTCCGTATGAGAAGTTAAAAATGGAAAACAGACACAAGCGAAGAGTTATACGGCCCCTGATGAGACCTGACGTGTGAGCAATAACGCGCATCAGGGGATTGCAACACTCTGAACTCACACCTGCTGAGGAAAGTGAGAAAAACACTGGATCAGAGTTTGATGGGTTTGATTTGAAAGCTTAGTTTGAGAGACAGCACTTCAGCATGTGTTTTGGCTCCTGAATGAGCACAGTCAAGTTTTTTTGCCCCCAAAAGGACACTTTAACACGTGTTTTGGGTCCTGAAAGTGCATTTTAATATTTTATTACTCCCAAGAGGGCACTCTGGTGCATGTTTTGGCTCCCAAAGCCACACTTTAACATGTGTTTTGGCTTCTGAAAGAGCCCTAGAGCGCATTTTGGTTTGCAAAATGACACTTGAGCATGTCTTTTGGCTCCTGAATGGGCACCTTAAAGTTTTTTTGCCCCCAAAAGGACACTTTAATGTGTTCTGGGTCCTGAAAGTGTGTGTTAATATTCTTTGACTCACAATAAAGAACTTTAGTGCATGTTTTGGCTCCTAACAGGTCACTTTGGTGCATGTTTTGGCTCCCAAAGCCACACTTTAACATGGGTTTTGGCTCCTGAAAGAGCCCTAGAGCACATTTTAGTTTGCTAAAGGACAGTTGAGCATGTGTTTTGGCTCCTAAATGGGCACGGTAACACAGTTGTGCTCCCAGAGTGCATTTCAGCACGTGTTTTGGCTCCCATGATGACACTTTGGCATACCTTTGGCTCCTGAATGGGCAAAGTCAAGTTTTTTTGCCCCCAAAAAGACCCTTAAACAAGTGTTCTGGGTCCTGAAAGTGCATTTCAATATTTTTTGACTCACAAGAGGGCACTCTAGTGCATGTTTTGGCTCCCAAAGCCACATTTTAACATGGGTTTTGGCTTCTGAAAGAGCCCGAGAGCACATTTTAGTTTACAAAGGGACACTTGAGCATGTGTTTTGGCTCCTGAATGGGCACAGTAAAGATTTTTTGCCCCCAAAAGGACACTTACATATGTGTTCTGGGTCCTGAAAGTGCATTTTAATATTCTTTGACTCCCAATAAAGAACTATTGTGCATGTTTTGGCACCTAACATGTCACTTTGGTGTATTTTGGCTCCCAAAGCCACACTTTAACATGGGTTTTGGCTTCTGAAAGAGCCCTAGAGCACATTTGAGTTTGCAAAATGACACTTGAGCATGTGTTTTGGCTCCTGAATGGGCACAGTAAAGTTTTTTTGCCCCCAAAAGGACACTTACATCTATGTTCTGGGTCCTGAAAGTGTATTTTATGATTCTTCTACTCCCAATAGAGAACTTTAGTGCATGTTTTGGCACCTAACAGGTCACTTTGGTGTATTTTGGCTCCCAAAGCCACACTTTAACATGGGTTTTGGCTTCTGAAAGAGCCCTACAGCACATTTTTGTTTGCAAAATGACACTTGAGCATGTGTTTTGGCTCCTCAATGGGCACAGCAACACAGTTGTGCTCCCAGAGTGCATTTCAGCACGTGTTTTGGCTCCCATGATGACACTTGGGCATGCGTTTTTAAACCGCCCCCCTGCTATCAGGGATTTGTTTACACTGTGAACATTAATACCATTATCTTCCTATGGTTGCAAATAAACAGCAAATGCTATACATGCGCTTTGAAAACTGATATTACAAGATTAAACTGCATTGTTGGTACTTTTTACTGTCTTTTCTGCCCATGCTCCATACGGTTAAACTTCATTTTTGTCACATAAAACAACTTAAAAGGATTAATCACTCATGCAATTGCTGTGGAGGACAATAAGATCCACATTAGTAAAATAAACATGAAATTATGGAGTGGGCGATCAACTTCTACGCAGACGACTGTGTTCTTCTCTGTATTAGATTTTAACAGCTTGAGCTTCTCGTCTTTGATGCAGATAATCTCAGAGAGAATGACGCTGAAGAGAGTTACACTGACAGAGTTTTGGGTGCAAAGGGAAGGTGAGAAATGAGAGGATAAAGCTTAGTTTTTTTGTTGGAGTTTATCCATCACTCATCGTTTGATTGAAAGCAGATTGAAAAGATGGTTCATTTGGTGGAAAAGTGATTATTTCTGTTGGAGAAATGCACAAAAGCCGTGCAGAATATGATCTTAATATATAATTTATGGAGCAGCTTTTCTTGAATTTTCAACAGATGTCTGATACTGAGGTGTAAAATGGTTAAAGAGACTCAGACAGTCTTCAGTAAATCAGCGTATTGTTTAAAGATCGCAGCATTGGGGGATTTTCTGCAGAATAATTTGTTGAAGGACTTCATGTACTATCTTTATCACAGCACACAGCGCACACTGTTGGGCTCCTAAAGACACCAGAGCAGATAAGGAGCTGATTATTTCTGCTTGCTGGAGGGAAATGGAGAAGAGAAGTAAATATTTAGGAAGCTAAAAAGCCTCAAAGAGGAGCCATTCGCTGGAGTTGGAGGCAGAAAGGGGGATTTTCAGGGGTCGCTGGACAGGAACTCCTGCAGCCTGAGGGGAAAAATGAGGAGAGGGGAGGGCGCTCGACGCCAGACACAGAAGCCTTTTGTTTTTGTGTATCAGCTGGAAATCACTAACAACACAGCAGCTCTCCATTCTCCGCCTGCGTGTGTGTGTGTGTGTATACACAGCATGGCAGTGACTGACATTTGCTTTTGAATGGCCGACTGGAGACCAGAGCCTGATAAGAGATCGCTGCTCAGAAGCCGACCTGTTTCTGGAACGAACACCCCCCCCCCTTCAAGATAAGACCCGACACGCTATGTGAAAACATTGTTACGGTTACATCACCCGTCCAACGTTGCGTCTCTTCATTTATACCCAAAGGGAGGATGAATTTCTTTCAAGTTTGGTGTTTAACCACAGGAACGTCACAGTCCTCATATGAGACTTTAAATTTCATAATCAGTGCTAAATCGGAAGAATCA
>RPOG01002441.1:0-93444 GCA_008086565.1 Thalassoma bifasciatum
TGCTTGTTTACATCCCGTTAACCCTCTGTTCATGTTTACCCCCCTCCCCTGCATCTAAAACCAGTCCCAGACACCCCCTCCTCTCCAAAGCTGCACCCTGCTCTCTGGAAGATAATCCACCCTTGGGGATAAAAGCGTCATTATGATCATGATGATGGTTTCTTTTGTGTCTCTGATGCCAGACACGAGACCAGGAACACTCAGAGAGCCTTGTTCTAGTCTCTGACACCGTTAAGTTTCTGAACCACGCTGAGCTGTCAGCGCCGTAAATCATTGATGAGCTGACTCAGACTCTCAGAGGTGAAGACTGACCCTCACATGACTCCGTATCACCTCGGGGGGCGTTAAGGAAACAGCCATGATCTTTGATTTTATGGTGACGGACAGAAACCCAACTCTACTGTGTGTCTGTAGCAGCATTCTTGTATTTTCAGTTACAACTTGAAGAAAAATCTTTAACGCTCATAAATTCCTAACGCTGCTTGTTTATTTTAGCCTTTAAAGCTCTTAAAACCAAACAAACAAACCAAACTGAGCTCAGTGATTCACAAAGGAGGGGCCATGAGAAAACAAAATCACACATTTTTGTTTTTTTGTGAAAAGATAATCAAGATTTAGTTTAAATTTTTTTTAATTGCATATGAATTTTTTCCATCAGTCAGTTTCTGCTTTTCTTTGTTAACTAGTGCCCCCATCTGTGACTATAAAAACTAACAAAAGCATCATTAGGAAGCAACTTAAGACCTTCGTGCACCCAGTCTTTTTTTTATTTTTTATATTGACGATTGCTTTAAGAAAAAAAAAAATATCTCATGTTGTGTCAATTTGGTTTGCACACTGACACCAAATCTGTCACCTGTCATTCATTTTTTGGTACAGGTTTTCTTTTCTGTAGGGGTGTCCCAATCCGGTATTGATTTCGGTTTGATGTCAGCAAAAAAAAACAAAAAAAAAAACAGTATCAGCTTTCAGTTGTTCTGAACAAAAACTTACAGTAGAAAAAAATGAATATAGTTCAGTGAGGTTGAATTTTATTTTGTACTGTTAAAGTATGATTTACTTATTATTGGCACATTTGAAGAAGTCACAAGTGCACAAGTTCGCTTTAGAGTGTTACATTTGGAGACAGGTGGAAAAGTTTTCTCTTCAGAAATGCTGCTTTAACAGCACTTTCAATTAACAAGAGGAACCCGCCAAGGTTGTCCAATCAGTGCGCTGCTATTCGCCCTCGCTATAGAACCCCTATCCATATCACTGAAGTCTGTAAGTGGAATTCATAGAGGAGGTGTAGAGCTCCGTTTGTCCCTATATGCAGATGACTTACTTTTATATGTATCTAACCCAATCCAAAGTATACCACACATTATCCGCGAGCTGAGGAGCTTTGGTGCTTTTTCAGGATATAAATTGTACGGAAGAGGATTAGGGCCACTGAGAAAAAAAAAAATCTAAAAAAAAAAAAAAGTCAGAATTCTGAGAAAAAAGTCAGAATTCTGACTTTTTTCTCAGAATTCTGACTTTTTTTTTTGGAATTTTTGAATCTAAAAAAAAAAAAAAAAAGTCAGAATATTGAGAAAAAAGTCAGAATTCTGAGATTAAAGTCAGAATTCTGACTTTTTTCTCAGAATTCTGACTTTTTTTTTTTTTGGAATTTTTTTTTTTTCTCAGTGGCCCTAATCCTCTTCTGTAAAATTGAACTTACGCAAAAGTGAATGTTTCCCTGTGAATGATTTGGCCCGTCAAATTCAGGGTGGCGTCTTGCCCTTTCGAATGTCTAGAGATGGTTTTAAATATCTAGGCATTAATATTACACGGGATATACAAAAATTGTATCAAGAAAATTTTCTTCCTCTGTCTGAAAAAGTCACTCAGGATCTCAAGAAATGGAAACTCCTTAACCTGTCCATAGCTGGAAAAGTCAATTGTATAAAAACGAATGTTCTCCCCAGATTTCTTTATTTATTTCAGTGTATAAGCCATCATTGCTTTTATTTGGATCGGTAAGAGTCCTAGGCTGCGTATAGAATTACTGCAAAGAAACAAAATACAAGTGGCCTAGCTCTTCCAAATCTGTGCCACTATTACTGGGCTATAAAGGTTTTATATTGGTTTCATGCCCCTGACGAAGAAATGCTGCTATATGGTAAAAAGGTTGCTTTTTATCTCCGAGGTAAAAGATTTCATGCTTCTAAGTTTTATATAAATGGTTTTAGTTGTTGATAAGAAAGTTGTCAAAGATCTCCAGACTCATGGAGTTAAGTTTCCCTTCAGAGTCGAGGTTTAAAATCTCAAAGCAAAGGTCTGTTGAGGTGAGGAGGAATGTTCAGGTGATGAGCATCAACTTGTCTGAACGACGCCTGTTTTCCTCCTCGGTTCTGCTTTGTCTCCTCTTTTCACTCTCTACCTGCCGCAGCCTGCAGAGGCTCTGAGCGCAGGTGAAGCTGCATCAGGTGTTGGAGCCAAGAGCATCAGCGGCGTGATCCGACCCGCAGAGTAAGCTGTGATTTAACCGATCGGAGGAAGGTGATTCGTGACACGGAGCTGGGTTAACTGGGTTTTAGGAGGTTAGATTCCAGGGATAATGACCGGGCCCCAGAATATGTTTGAATATGAGAGAAGCTTTTATTTTGAAGGGATACGTAATCCACTGGCACATTCAAAGTCCTGAAGAAATTTTATTTCTTCTTTTTCTTTCACCTGCCTCATTTCACCCCAAAATTAAGCCTTCACCATTTTTTAATTAACCAAACTTACAAATGCTTTTATTTCCTCATGAAAAATTTACAGTTCTTGTCTTTCCATCATAATACTTCACACCCTAGCGCCCCCTATTGACTAAAAATGGCAGCCCCTCCCTTTGCTGAAATGTTGTGTGTTTATATATCATGTCTAGATCATAGACTGTATAATGAGTGGAGGTAACGACGTTCGGCACTAACTGAAGCCTCCAGCAGATGCCCCGCCCCCTGGTGTCTGGCTGCAGTATAGGTCATAAGCCCCGCCCCCTGGTGTCTGGCTGCAGTATAGGTCATAAGCCCCGCCTCCCCATGTATTCCAGATATGAGCCGGGAAAACTTTAAAAAATTACGATACCACGTAGAAACGTTTCTCTCATCCTTACGCTAAGGTAGTATGACGATGTCATCTGGCTGCATGGTGTTCAGGTGTTTTTTTTCTGAGAAGTTAGTTTCTCATTAGTTACTGGACGTTAAAAACCACGATATAAGTTTCGTTTTACTATAGTTGACAGCTGCCGTTCGTGAGTAGTTTTTATCGGGGATATAAGAAACTTCGGGAAAGAGCCAAAAGGAGACTAAACCTTCTGAAGAAGAAGAAACAAATATTTTTATTTCTCTTTTTTACTTGGCTCCACCGGAAATTCTCTACTGTGCAGACTCTGGCTGCACAATGGCGGCTAGAGAAACGGGGTTTTTTGGCTTCAAAATCATAGAACGGTGACAGGCGGAAGCACGCTGTCCATTCTATATACAGTCAATGGTCATGATATACAAAAAGTTTCTAATGACCATAGTAGATTCCAAACAGGAAGTTTGGAATTTAAGGTCAAATGTTGGATTTTGACGATTTATAGGGCAGGCATTTGAACTTAAGAGTCCCAGTTTTTTTTTCAGATCATCTCAGATTTATTTCAGATCTATTAATTACAGCACAACAACAACAACCCACTACCACTTAAACTGTGACTGCTTTTTCTCCATTTTTGACACTTTTCACTCTTTTTTTTTCACTTTTGCACCATTATTTGCAACAAACTGATTATTTTCCTAACTTCCTTGCCAAGTTTTGCTGACTTTGGCCATTTTAACCACTTTTAATTGTCATTCGTCACATTAAGCTACTTTTTGAATTTTTACTCCAGAGTTTTCTTGCTTAAATTTGTTACTTTCTGGTCATTTAAGTCACTTTTCACTCTTTTTTTGACACTTTTGGACCAATTTTTTGCAACAAACTGATTATTTTCCAAGTGTTATCCCAACTTTCTTGCCAAGTTTTGCTGACTTTGGCCATTTTTCACCACTTTCCACTGTTTTTTTTGTCACATTTTTTCACTATTTCTGTTACTTTGGGAATTTGTCCTCTTGCATAAATTTGTTGCTTTTGGCCATTTAAGTCACTTTTTACTTTTTTTTTCCACTTTTGGACCATTTTGTGCAAAAAACTGACTATTTTCCAAGTGTAATCTCAACTTTCTTGCCAATTTTTGTTGACTTTGGCCATTTTCATCTCTTCTACTGTTTTTTGCCACTTTTTCACCACTTCTGCTACTTTCTGAGTTTTCCCCCAAAATTTTCTTTCTTAAATTTGTTTCTTTTTCCCCATTTTAGTCACATTTGACATTTTTGCCACTTTTGGACCATTTTTTAAAACAAACAGGCTATTTTTCATGTGTATTCCCAACTTTCTTGCCAATTTCCGTCGACTTTGGCCATTTTTCTACCACTTTTCTCTGTTTTTCATCACATTTTCCACCATTTTTGCTACATTAGGAATTTGTCCTCTAAAGTTTTCTTGCTTGAATTTGTTGCTTTTTAGCCATTTTAGTCACTTTTCACACTTTTTTGTCGCTTTTGGACCAGTTTTTGCAACTTTTTGAGAATCTCCAGGTTTTATCCCAATTTAAATACAAATTTTTGGTTCTTTTTTTTGACATTTTTTACTACCTCAATCTAAGTTTTATTGCAGCTCTTTGCTGTTTTTGCCTCTTTTAGATTGTTTTTTTTTTTGTAAAGGTAGTTTTTCACTGTTTGTCCCTTTGGTTGAGTAACTCTGAAAACATCTGCTGCAAAAACTGTATCTGATATTTCTGACACATTTCAGGTTATAGAAATATTTCACTGTCTTTGATCAGAATATTGCAACAGGACATATTGCGTTTTAAACTTATTTGTGATTAATTGCCCAGCCCTTATATAAAATACAATACAAAAGAGGTCTCAAAAAAAAGAAAAAGAACTTTCTTATTGACTGTGCTAAATGTTAAACGTATGATCTTGTTTCAAAAGCTGAAACTTCGAGAAACAATGTGTCGTTTCTGGCTCGCCATCATTAAATCAGTTTGTCACATTAAACACATCTTGACCATCGGGGGACGCCACATTATTCCCCGATGGGCTGTTATCGGCCGACATGGCGAGGAGTCACCATCGGGGCGAAACCTCGCTAAAGAAATGATTTGTTTTTGTTTCTGCTGCTGGCTGTGGACAGACGGGTTGTCTGTCTGATGCTACGTCCCTCTGAGCTCATAAGGGGATTAAAGTGGTGTGTGCTGGACGAACACACACGCACACACACACACGCAGATTCAAACACACACACACACACACACAGACACACACAGACTCTTTACTTCATTCGCTCTTGTCCGTGTGTTTCTCGTTGCTCTTTGATCTTTCTGATGGACACTGTTGCTTCAAATCTTTTGGCTGCGCTCGCTGAAACATGTGAGCATCAGATGGTCGTGTGCGTGTGTGTGTGTGTGTGTGTGTGTGTGTGTGTGTGTGTGCGCGATCATCTGAGACACATCCAAGCTGATTTGTTTTGTCCGTTTGACGTGTTTATCGCCTGGTGTGTGTGTTTCCACACCTCTGACTGAGTGTGTTTGTTTCTTCGCAGGAGTCCAGAGAGCAGAGCAACAGAGAAAACTCTTCTGCCAACATGGAGCAGCTGCTAGGAGGTCAGTCACTCTGCTTCTTTTTTTAACATTTCCCTCCAACATTTCTGCCTTTTTATTCAAGAGATGGAAGATTACGAGGAAGAAAAGGGAGAAATAGAGAGAATCGGTCATGAAACGTCCTCAGGGGAGAGCTGAACCCTGGACAAATAATGTTTTTATCGCTCGTTTTTATGAAACCCCACGGCCACAAGGATGTTTTTTCATACCTTGTTTTCTTAATATAAAAGTTTTAATGTGTGTTTAAGCAAATTTTCCAGCTGTGAGTCACCTGACCTGCAACAAACAACTGATGGAAGTAGAAATAAGAGCTGAACGATTCACAAAAATACTCTAATTGTGATCATTATTCAGTTCCCCTTCTTATGTGTTGGTGAATTCAAGTGCTATATTAAATGGGATAATACGTATATTTTTTTATTACTTTCATTTTGAGTGAGAAAAACGCAGTCTTCAAGGAGAATAGAACGTTTTTTTTGTACGAAAACAAAAGAAAATCATGGAAAAATTCAATATTTTTTGGTCACTTATCTCAGAAAGTGAAAACCAGATATTATATAGACTCGTTATAAGTAAAATTAATTATTTCAAGCCTTTATTCCTTGAAATGTTGATGATTATAGCATAAAGAAAGCAATAAGAAAAGGATATTTTAAATAGAAATGTCAAGCTTCTGAAAAGCTTTGCTGTTTTCTGACTTTTTTCCAAGTTTTTCCCTAATTTTCACCCATTTTTGCTGCTGTTTGAACATTTTTTTTCCACCTTTAACTCATATTTATTGCTGCTGTTTATTTTGCACCTTAATGAGCGCTTGATGCCAGTTTCACCAAATTTATCCAGTTTATTTAAAGGATTAATGAAAACATGGATCACTTTGGTCCCACTTTCTAAGAACTTTAAGGAGTTTTTCCCAAATTTCCATGATATTGAAGCGTCCACTGATGTAATAAAAAGACCTGCAGATGTTGCAGATGTTTGCAGTGTTTTCTGGAAAAGCTGCAAAGCCAGTTTCTCCTCACGCTGCAGCAGCTTCATCATTTGACTTCATCAGTTTCAGAAACGCATTTCAGGTTGGGTTGTCTCCACTTCGGCTGCAGTTGCTGAAAAAGCCATAAAACTTAATCACTGACCCCAATATAGGATAATTCTGATACTAATAATTTAGTAAATAGCTTTATTTGTGAAGCATTTTTACACACAGGTAACAAAATGTTTCATAAATCAATAAAAACATGAAAAAATAACTGCAAAGAGGTGAAATGTTGAAAAATTGAGCAAAAGTCATAAAAAAGGGGATCCTGCATTTCCTCTCAGCAAATGCTTAATAATGCTCAGTATTTCAGCATAATCATAAAATGAGGGACTGACTCTGAAAGCCTGATTTCCTCTAACAGTAAAACCCCCCCATCACTTTTACTCTTTGGTTCAGAGACTTTGGCCCAATTCCAATTCCTTTCTTAACCCTCAATCTTAGTAGCCCTCAAAACCAAGTGTTAAGGTCTATCTTGTGACTTAGAAATGGGACACCCCTTAAATGCAAATGAAATTGTTGTGGACTGTCTGTCAGTTATTCCTTCGGTTAGCGTTATCAAAAAGATATCTGGATAAATAACACAACCACGGACATATTCAGCTGTCACAGCATACCATAGTTTATTGAAAGGTAAACACCAGCTTTAACTATCGTTACATAACTCTGCGGCTACAGGAGATGACATTAGCCCGGTCATCTTATACCATTATCGGCACAAGCATGTTATATAGGCTGTTATCTTGATAAACAATTACACTACCACGGAGAAAAATGACCATTTTGTAACGTTTACTAACTTAAACGATAGCAACATGGCTTGTCCGCACCGGTCGCTATTGACAAAAGATCGTAAGATAAAAACAAATGTTATGCAACAACGAGGTAAATAATCCATAAAATGGGTCTAAACTAAGATAATACAATGGTTTTCGTAATATTTATATCTCCATTAACAAAGAAAATACTATATTTGTAGCTCGCTTTCTCTGCCGCTTTGGACGCCATGTTTATTTACTGAAAATACGCAATGCATTCTGGATGTCCCTTAGTCCCAAGGGTGGTGTCGGAGAATCTCAGTATTGAGGGAGATACAGCCTCAGTCTTAACCCTCAATCTTAACATTCTGAGAATCAGGACAGCACTTACACTTCGCTGGAGTGCGCATTTTGAGATTGAGGGTTAAGACAGGAATTGGAATTCACCCTAAATCTTGTTTTTGTTATGAAGCGAACACTCGTGCAGCTTCTCTGTAACAGTCGCTCGTCTCTGGATCGTGAGAAATCTCAGGTCCTGCTGTCAGCTCTTAACCCCACAGTGGCCTCGGCGGCTGTGCCATCACCGTGTGAATTGGATTAGTTAATGCTGATGTGTGCTTCAAATAGCAGCTTCTGTCATCACTGAGGGAACATGGACTCAATGTGGAGGGTAAAGACAAGAGAAAGTTCACATAAACAGCCTGTTTACAGTTTACTGGGCTTTAAATCAACACAAACAATGTTTTATCATCGATTTAACACCATTAACCAGGCAGGTCCACAACCAATCGTAGCCTGAGGTCTATTTTCATAAACACTGAATTATGTGCACATTTATATTTTCTGTTAAGGTCACAAACCAAACCAAAGTATATTGCACTTTACGTTTCACTAAACTCCATTTGCTGCTCTCTGAACGTTGAGCAGAAACTCAACAACTCTTACGTCTTTGAGTTGACGTCTTTAAATGAATGATTTTATCAGGATGTGAAATTGTGAGAGTAAAAAAAAAACGCATCAGAGACTCAAGACTGGAATAAAGAAAAGAAATGGAGCAGAAAAAGAGTTCGGATGGAGGAAAAGGAATATTTGGGACCTTCCCTAACTTCCTTTCTTCTCTTCCTTATTCCCTTTTTACCTTCCTGCCTCCCATTTATTCTCGATTTCATACTTTCTCCCTTCCTTCTTCCTTCTTCCTTACGCCCTTCCTCACTTTAACCTTTCTCCCTTTCTTTTTACCTTTCCTTCCTTTATTCCTTCCTTACTTCTTTTTTCTTACCTTCACTTAAACCTTTCCTGTCTTCCTTTTTTTTCCCCACTACTGTTTCTTCAACCCTTCCTTCCTTCCTCCCTTCAGTCCTTTCTTTCTTCCTACCTTCTTTTCTCCCTCCCTTTCACCCTTCCTTCCTTCTTTCAGTCCTTTCTTTCTTCCTACATTCATTTCTCTCCCTTTTACCCTTCTTTCCTTGCTTTCTTCCCTCTGTCCTTTCTTTCTTTCTTCTTACCATCCTGTCTCCCTCCTTTTCACGCTTCCTCTCTTCCTCTCTTCCTCTCTTCCTTCCTCGCTTCTCCTCTCCCTTCCTTTCTTACTACCTCCCTTACTTCCTTTCATTCTCGCAACCTTCTTCCTTTCCTCGCTTGTTTTCTTCCAGCGTTTCTTTCTTCCTTTAGTACTACCGTTCTTCCTTCTTTCATTTTATTCTCACAACCTTCTTCCTTTCCTCCCTTGTTTTCTTCTCACCTCTCTTAAACTTTTTTCCCTTCCTGCCTTTCCCCCCTCTCCTTTCTCCCTTTCACCTTTATTTCCCCCTCTCCATCCTTTCTTCCTTCCTTCTGCGATGTTTGCAAGTCAAAAGAGTCTGAATCTGAACATCAATCCTGATAAAATTCAGATCCTGATCCAGAAGCAGAGTTTGCTGTGATTGATTTTAAGACCGAAAGACTTTAAGATATGAATTAAGTGTTTCGTTCACAGAAAAGAAGAGTGAACTAGATCTTTGTAGCTTTTTGAATCCAGTTTGTAACGATGGTGCAGCTGTTTCCTTCAGCGCGTTCTCACTGGATGGATTGAATTCATTTTGCCGTATGTTTCCTTTGTCCCCTTAATGCACTTTTGGTTTCTCTTTGTTTCCCTGGAAAAACACGAAGTATTCAGAAGAAAACGTGTCCCTTCCTGTCTCATTCTTGGTGCTTTCCTGGGTTGGAAAGTCCTGAGATGTTTTCAACAGAATAATTGCTCCGTAGCTGCTTTAAAAGACGAGTCACAGCTGTTTCTTCTCGCACCATTGTTCTCTGGGAATTTTCGACCAGTCACAATCCTTTTCCTCCTCCAAACCTGCCCTCCTCTGTTCCTGGGGGTGGATTACATCCTTCCTAGAAGTGAGAATCTCAGAAGTGACGACACAGACGGCCAAAGAGCCGCTGTGATCAGCAGATGGGAAGAGACAAACGCTTTTCTTCTAACGCTGCACACGACTCCTGACCTCCAGTTCCTGTTCACGGCCTGAATCACTGACCGGCACATTCTGCTCTCAGCGTGAACCGGGAGATGTGGAAAATACATGACCCAGCCCTCAAACTTTCCAAACAGTTAAAGTGGATGCTGTAAAACTTAAGTGTTGTTTTTATACCTGAAAGTTTCATGGAAAAAATTCAGCCGAGTCTGAAAAAGCTGAAATTCTGAATTGTTGATCTGGAGTTTGTTTTTTGCTTTCTGTTTATATAATTGTCTGTTTTTGTTTTTGTTTTTTTTAGATGGAAGTCTTGCAGAGTCCACTCCTCTCAGGGACAGGATGGCGCTCTACCAGGCCGCCATCTCCAAACAGGACGTCACTCCCACTTCAGTCAACGTGAGTCAATCTGTTGGTTAAAACCTTGGGATGAGGGATATATTTAATATACTCGATGTATCTTGGGTTGTTGCACTTGAGGTGTATGAAATGACAATCACGATCTTTGAGTATAAGTTGTCGGGTAAAGTTTGTTTCTTCTACTCTCAGCCGGTGCTCCTCTCACTCCCCTGCCCATCCTGAAAACTCTCCTGTGCATAAGTGTTTTCGTATAAGAAGAGGGAAAATTGTGCTTGTATAACTCATCAGTTGCTGGGTTTTGGGCTCTTTTTCTTCAGTGTAGTTGCTAATTTGGTCTTTTTTTTTTTTGCTGCCTGTATAATCCTAGCCTCAGTCTCTCAACAACAACAATGATAAACAAACGCAACAATTCAGACTTAAGCTTCAGTTTCATTTTCTTCCAAGCTCTGTTTGGTGTTATGTTACAACGGATTGTCTAAATATCAAAAGCTGTGATGTTATCAGGAAACAAATAAGGTTTTGCAGCGTCACCACAAACTTATACAAACATCTAATAACAAATCAAAAAGAAAACACCGAGCTGCAAAGGAAACAGAAGGAGGAGGAGAATCCTCAAACTACAGCCAGACCCTGACACAACCAATAACATCCAAGTAGTTTAATTATGGAAATGAAATTCAGATCATGTCATCTCCAACTTAAGTTCATGTTAAAATATGTGTAATTGGTCTTCATGGTTGTGAATGAATTACTTTACTGGAACTCAAAAAAGTTTGGTTTGGAATAAAGGGTTTGTTAAACTTATCCTGGTTTTAAAGTTTCCCCTTCTTGCTGCAAATTTTAGAAATCCAACTTGAAGGGTTTGCTTTAACCATTAAGCATTTATGCACCAAAAGCTTTAATGTAACATTTATATAGTGATTTAGAGAAGAAATCAGAATGTCAAGATATATATCAAGTAGAGCCAAAAATTGTATTTGGTATTGGTTTTAGGTCATATCGTCCAGCCCTAGTCAAACAAGCTGTTGGTGAGAATGTTTATTCCAGTTTAGTTTAGTTTAGTTCAGTTTATTATTTCATCGTGCCATATGCCAAAAGGTGCCAAGCCCTCATGGGCTTACATGACACTTAAATAATGAACAAAAATTAACAATTGAGCAAAGATGAGAGCTTCACAACACAGTACCAATCAATGAGCAACAAATCAAATTCAAAACAATGTTGCCTGTTGGTCAATCAACCTCACAAATTCACTTAGACAGCAATTTTAGTTGAACATACAGACAAAGAAAAAAAAAATTATACATAAAGAGTCCTCTTGCGCAGTTGAATGGCATTCAGAACAAATTGTGCAAATTGAAACACTGTGTGTGTAAACAGAAATTGGAGTCTTTCTTGATCAGACATCAGAAACAAATCGGGACATTCCAACTAATATGCAAGTCACGTCTTTACGACAGAGGGTGATGGTATTCATGGGAAACAAAGTCTTTATTGTGAAAAACACTACCCATCCTAACCACAGGGGTCACTGCGATCAACACCAGTCAGATATTCCTCCCAGCGCCTCGATGTTTGTGAATTCGTCAACATTCACCGAGCAGACAAAACACTGAGACCACAGAAAGGTGAAGAGAAAAACATTTATTATCTCCTCACAATGGGACCGGTCAGTGGGCGGGATGAGTTTGACCACAAGTCAACATTTTGACCTCGAGTTTTGATTTGAGGTTTGGAGGAGAAAAATGTGCAGACGTAAGGATTGAGTGGAGTGATTCTAGAGAGGGCGGCCTGGGTGGTCCGAGCCAAAGGAGAGTCACAGGAGCTCAAACTGATGAGAGTAAACGCTGCTTCAGATACACAGGTGTCTGAACTCATGCTGCACGATATGGCCTATAAAATCAAAACCTCATTTTTTTTTGGCTATATCCCAATACACAAAATATATATCGATATTTTGATTTCTCCTGTAAATCACCTTATTAAATGTTCAGTTCAACTCTTTAATTAACAAAACGACACCAGTTTAATGATTCAAACAGACCTTTCAGTCAGATTTATAAAATTTGAAGCCTAAAAGGGAAAAATCAAAATCAGGTTAAGTTTAACAAACCTTTCATTCCAAACCACACTTTATATAGTTACATGTTTTTATTTCCAGTAAAATATTTCATTCAGATTTATTTATCTGGCTTAATGTATCACATGACTTTCTTAAACCATGAAGATTAAATCGTATTCAAAAAAACACATGAACTCAAGCTGTGGATGACTCAGTCTATCTTTTATTTCTATATAATAGCTGATGTTTCTACCTGTATATTGTTGGTCGAGCTGAAAAGATTCTGTAACTGACTTCTGTCTCTGAGTCTGAGCTCTCACTGAAGTTTTGTGGTGTAATGTTTGTTTTACAGCATGCTCTTATTTTGAAGGACACACAGGTTCATAGCAGGAAGTTAGTCGGGCAATAAAATGAGACGAATGAATGCTCTGTGAAACATCTATGGGAATCTTTAAGGTGCAACACGACAGTTTGAGGATTCTCCTCCTCCCTCTGTTTACTTTACAGCTCAGAGTTTTATTTTTGGTCTGTTATTAGACGTTTGTGTATTGTGTATTTGTGTCTTTTCTTTGTCATGAAGAGCTGGGAGAGAATCAGGCAAGGATCACACAGGCAGCAAAGCCCAAATACGAAACTGCATTTTAGAAAACGAGCCCAAAAATTCACAACCTGTGACTGACAAGATGTGCAAACACCTTTTTTCCTCATCCCAAGACAAAAACTCACATGTGCAGGACAGTTTTCTGGATACGCTGTGTGCTATGAGAAGCACCAGCAGAGAGTGTAAGAAACGCAACAACGAAGAGAATTACATACTGACGTCTCAAAACATTTACCTGACAATCTGTACTCTATGGTCACGGTATAGTCATTTTATACATCCCACATGCAACAACCCACAACTAAGGACTGTATAATCAGTGGACGTAACGACGTTCGGCTCAAACTGAAGCCTCCAGCAGATGCCCCGCCCCCTGGTGTCTGGCTGCAGTATAGGTCATAAGCCCCGCCCCCTGGTGTATGAGCCGGGAGTTCATTAGTTATTGGACGTTAAAAACCGCGATATAAGTTTCGTTTTACGATAGTTGACAGCTGCCGTTCGTGAGTAGTTTTTATCGAGGATATAAGAAACTTCGGGAAAGAGCCAAAAGGAGACTAAACCTTCTGAAGAAGAAGAAATAAATATTTTTATTTCTCTTTTTCACTTGGCTAAAACGAAACTGACGATAACCCAAAATCCAGTGTGGTTGCAGGTTAGAATATTACATAAGATCAATACAAAAAGAAATTTTAAACAGAAATGTCAGGCTTTTGGAAAGTCTTACTACATTGTTTAAGTTTTTTTAAGTTTTCTCACAACTTTTGCCAACTTTCACCATTTTTGCTACTTCTTTCCATTTTGTCGCTTTTCACAGTTTTTGTCACATTTTTTTGCTTCCTTCTGACAATTTTTCCAAGTTTTCCCAATTATCTTGCTAATTTCTGTTGCTTTATGTCCATTTCAGTCACTTTTCACTCTTTTCTTGCCACTTTTGGACTGTTTTTTGCCACTTTCTGACTATTTTCCAAGTTTTTCCCAACATTCTCACCAATTTTTGCTGCTTTGTGACCATTTTTTTCCCACCTTTAACTTATTTTTGTTGCTACTTTTTGCTGCTTTTCAAGGTAGTTTTCAGCAGTTTGTCTCTTTGAGCAGCATTTAGCAGGGTTTTTTTCATTTTTCAGGTTAAAAAAAATATTACAACAGGCCATACTGTGATTTAATCTAAATTCAAGATTAATTTCCCAGCCGTAGTAAAAACTGTAACACCTGCAGTTTGTCGTCGAGTCAGCCTCTAATTCTGTAAAACCTGTGAAACTGAAGGAATCCTAACACTCGCTGCTCTTTGAGTCATCAACACAAACTGCCAACTAAACGACTTTGAGTTCAGTCGCCTTAAAATAGGCGCGCTCCTGAATCCGGATCACCTCCTCGCCAAGGATGACTCAGCTTCAATCAGAGCATCTATTTCCATCGCATTCATGATTAAGGTTTACCTCGCTCAGGTGAGGACATGAAGGAGGAACAGATGTTAGTTAAGGCTGAGGATGGAGAGCAGCGCACGAATGCTAACTGTTGCTAATTGGCTGAATCATGTTGTGTGGCTCGATGGAAGCCAATTTGGGCGTTTGAGTTGAACTGAAGCACCGCTGTGTGTTCACACGTTTGTTTAAGGAGCAAAGCTGCAGGACATGGACCATGAGGAGACGTGAGGATCACAACAAGATACAGAGATGTTTAAAGGCAGCATGAGGTCAGACTGTGTGGGTTGTGGGTAATGACTGTATACAGAATGGACAGCGCGCTTCCGCCTGTCACCGTTCTACGTTTTTGAAGCCAAAAAACCCCGTTTCTCTAGCCGCCATTGTGCAGCCAGAGTCTGCGCAGTAGAGAATTTCCGGTGGAACCGAGTAAAAAAGAGAAATAAAAATATTTATTTCTTCTTCTTCAGAAGGTTTAGTCTCCTTTTGGCTCTTTCCCGAAGTTTCTCATATCCCCGATAAAAACTACTCACGAACGGCAGCTGTCAACTATCGTAAAACAAAACTTATATCGCAGTTTTTAACGTCCAATAACTAATGAGAAACTAACTTCTCAGGAAAAAAAACACCTGAACACCATTCAGCCAGATGACATCATCATACTACCTTAGCGTAAGGATGAGAGAAACGTTTCTACGAGGTATCGTAATTTTTTAAAGTTTTCCCGGCTCATATCTGGAATACATGGGGAGGCGGGGCTTATGACCTATACTGCAGCCAGACACCAGGGGGCGGGGCATCTGCTGGAGGCTTCAGTTTGAGCCGTACATCATGACGTCCACTCATTATACAGTCTATGGTTTTTACACACAAGCTCAACCAAAGTTTGGATTAGTCAGCATTTTACAGTAACAAAGTATTTGTACTTCTTTGCATTATAAGACTGACTTATCTCCAGAAAACCAGTGCTCACTTGTTTTTTTTCTTATAACTAAGACAAAACCTGAAATTTTGTGGGTGATCTTAACAGACGAAAGATCTGCTTTTGATCCATCCTCTGCTCTTAGATGAGTGAGTCGTTTATGAGTCTGCACCACATCAACTCAGTGTGACAAAATGAAGCTGCACAGACCGAGAAGTTTTGGTTTTTCTCAGGGTTCAACAAATCACATTATTGAGTTGCATCACTTTGAGGAATTAAGAATCAAGATACTAAAATCTGGTTAGAGTGAATCAAAGAGAAGCTGCACAAAGATCTTACCTGTGACTGAGTCTTGAAGTTAAATTAATCTAACTCCTGTTTTTCTCTGCTTCCCACACACCTGAACCAACCCCACAATCAGAGCACGAGTTTCTCAAGTTTCTTCTCCAATATTCAAACTTCAGTAAACTTAGGATTCATCTCTTAAATTTAAAACTAAACCTGAATTTCTCGTCTTGTTTCTGTCTCTCAGAGCGATCAGCTGGACGGTTTCTGTGGGAAACAGAAGGAGAACGTTCCTCCGTCTTCTCTGGACCTGGTGAGGAGTCTCAGATACATAAATCACCTGTTCATACATGAACTTGACTCTTTAAAACCTGGGACTAACTCGTGTTTTCTTCTCTTCCTATAGAGTCTGGATTCTGAACCAGCCGGCAGGAAAGTTTTCACCGCAGAGAGCAACGGTAAATAACTTTTAAAACAACGACTGATGAGACTTTTGTAATCTGATCTGTGTTTTAAAACAAAGAGCCTGCAGAATTTCAAGACATGCAAAGCTATGCAGAAATGTATTTGTATACCCAAAATCCATGTCTAAGTCAGTGTATTAAACGTGCAAACAGCTCCACCCAGTGTTCAGAATATGTTACTACAACTTCACTGATTTCCTTCTCCCACAGGTTCAGCTTCAGGCCCCCCCTCATCAGCTCAGAGAGACTCCTCTCAGACCAAGACCACCCCCAAAGTCAGTCCCCAAACAGCCTCATTAACACTCAGGAATCAATATTTTATGCTTTTATTAAACTTTTTGTGTGTGTGTGTGTGTGTGTGTTCAGAGTTTCCGTCCTCCAGTGAGGGAGACGTGCGTGTCCTGTCAGAAGACGGTTTATCCTCTGGAGAGGCTGGTGGCCAATCAGAGCGTCTACCACAGCACCTGTTTCCGCTGCTCGCACTGCAACACCAAACTCAGGTGAGGAACAAGAAAACTAAAATATCAGGAGACCTAAGAGTGTTTTTTTTTTTTTAGCTCTGTCAGAGGTGTCAAGTAAGGAAGTACAAATACTTTATCTTAGAAGTTTTGGGTCTCTATACTTCACTGGAATTTTCAACTGATTTTTTTTTCTTCTACTCCTCATATTTTCATGCAATTATCTTTACTTTCTACTCCTTACATTTAAAAAATAACGTTGTCACTCCTGTTTCATTTCAGTTTGTTTTCATAATCATAGACCTTGAAGTATAATGCTAAAACTTGAAAGTTTGGTTTTTAGTGCTATGAGTTCAATAAAAAATTAATCAAGAGATAAAAGGGACAAAACAATGGGTTAAAAAATCCAGACATTCATTCAAATCCAAGAACATTTGGAAATGAAAATATTTATGGTTTCTAAAGTCAAAATAAGGAGATGAAAAGTTAAAGGAAAGAAACAAAACGTCAAAAGAATGGACAGAATATCCAAACTAATAAAAAAAAAATATATATATATATATTATTATTGGTTTAAATTTCAAACTGGGATAAAAATTGAAAAGTAGATTATAAAAAGTCACTTGAAATACATACATGGGTCTGAGAGGCAGAAATGTTATGTCCAAATGTGTGGACGCAGGGTCTCAGAAGGTATATGCATTTCTATTGAACTAAAATGTGTTCACTTCCAATGAATGCATAAATAAAGTAAGTCTTCAGCTCAATGCTGCCCTCATGTGGACAACTCCTACCACTGCTCTGCCATAAAGAAGGAAATAAAGCCAGATTTCCTTCACTGAAAAACCCCCAGATTTCTCAACCATGCTCATATTTCCAGTAAAGTTGTGGTTTATTTGGACTTTTCTGAGGTTTAGTAGTTTAATTTATAACTTGTTTTAATATTTTATCAAAAGCTCCAGCACAGGTTACATGAAGAAGGAAAGACGCTGTTTTCCAAACCGCCTACTACTTCGGCTGAAATTCAGTTTGTAGTATCAGTATGCGAAAACTTGAGAGATCTGTAGTAAACTACAAGTTCCCGGATGTTTCTACTGATCCGGGAAAATTTCTCTGTCTGCAACGGACCAGTCTACCTGCTGTACCGTTTCCCACAATGCACGGCGCTAATGCCGTATGTCAATTTGGGGGCGCTCAGGTTGAGGTGAATTACTGACACCTACTGGAATAAACCAGCTCAACTACAACACAACAACAAAAATGTGAAACGGTCCTAGAGATAAAAGTGAAAAAACGCAGAAGAAACAGCGGTAAATCTGCTCACTTCATCATGAACGAGCTGTTTACTTTTACCAAATTCATAAAAGCCCGTAAAAAATGTATCACTTTCTATTTTCAACTAACAGCCCACGTGGATAATGTGGACGCAGTTTTTCCACCAGCTGTAAAAATAAAAAGTCAGTTTGTTTCAGATTTATTTTCAATACACGATAACTTTTGGTGTAAGAGTAAAAATCAAATATGGTGATTTGCTGTTATAAACTTTTATACCTTTGCAAACTTGATTAAATCGGGACTCTAATCTCTCCCTGAATTTGTTGTTTTTCTAAATGAATTAAAAATGTTCCTTGAACCACTAAAAATAATGAAAATACCAAAAAAAAAAAAAGAAAAGGGGAAAAAAAACTCTCTAAAATATTTACCAACAACATTTAGGTCGAACAAAACAGTCATACATGTCGTAGGCGGTTTGGAACACAGCCACAGTTTCTCACCTGGCCATAAAATGTTTGTTTCTTTTCTCTCCTCGTCAGTTTGGCGAACTACGCGTCGCTGCACAACAACGTTTACTGCAAACCGCACTTCTGCCAGCTCTTCAAGGCCAAGGGAAACTACGACGAGGGCTTCGGCCACCGCCCCCACAAAGAGCTGTGGGAGAGCAAAGGGGGGGACAGCGGAGAGACCTCCCCCCAGTCCAACGCCCAGACCAAACCAAAGACCCAGACCCCCGTCTCTGACCTGACCAGCCCCACCGTGGAGGACTCCCCCCTGGCTAAAGTCAACGTGCTGATGGCCACCATGGAGGCTCTGGGTCAGGGGTCGGCGGAGAAGGCGGAGCGACCACCTGAAGCTCGCAGGCTGAAGATCTCCTGGCCTCCTCGCCCCGAAGAGGAGACGACTAGAGCCACAGAAGGGAGCTCCGTCACCAAACCCATCAGAGCCAAGTGGCCCCCGGAGGACGACTCCCCCTCCTCCCCGCCGGAGCAGCCCAGAGAGACCCCCTCCCTCCAGAACAGCTCCTCCCTGAAGGAGCGCAGCAAGCTCTTCACAGGACAGTCGGCTCCTGCTCCTGAGGCCAGAAAATCAACACCTCCTCCTGACGACGATGACGACGACCCCCGTCAGCTCAGCCCCGACCCCCCCTCCATGGAGCTGCAGCACCCGTCCTCCGACAGCCAGACCCCCACGGAGGACAGCTGCGTGGACGTCCTCACCAGCTCCGGAGACGAGGGCGACATGAAGATCCCTCCTGATCACAAACCCGAGCAGCAGGAGGAGGAGGAGGAGGAGGTGATGGAGGAGGAGGATGGAGACGTCCTGGAGGAGGAGATGATGGCGCTCAAACGACAGGAGACGCCAACAGAAATCTCCTCTCCTGAAGCGGAGGTGGAGGCGAGTCGGTCGTCTCAGGATGTGGGTTTCTGGGACAGCGAGGAGGTGGACGACAAAGAGGAGGAGCAGGAGGTGCTGACGGTGGAGGAGATGATCAAACGGAACCGATACTACGAGGAAGAAGATGTGGAGGACGCATAAACTGATATATCCATACGATTAACGCAGCCATGGACTCTTAGTCAACTTCACGCCATTCCTTCTTTTTTAAAAAACATTTTCTTCTTCTCTTCTTCAAAAAAAAGTTGCTGCAGTGACTCCAATAAACTGAACTTTGTGCCTCTTTCAACACTTTCTAAACCCTTTAAAGCCAATCTTTCAGGTTCGTTTTTACAACTGTTGGAGAATCTGTAACTCCGACGGTATCTGTTTTTAAGTGTACAATATTTAAAACAACTCCCCTTGAAATAAATATTTTTAGAACAAATGTTCAAAAGAACATAGAGGACCACTTTTATTTTTGCGTACATGACTTTTGTAATTTTCTAATTTCATTGAAGCCTCCTAATCTAACCTGACACCTTTAAACCCATCACGTCGTCTCTTTGTACTGAATCATGGGATTATAACAGCTCACATAGCTCTTGTCACTAAATGGTCTTCAATGGAGAAAGGAAAATTAAAGAAGACGTGTTTAAAAAAGGAAATAAAAAAAAAGTCCAGCACTTTGAACGGCTTCTATTTAAAATAATGGGTTTGTTTAGTTTTTAACTGTCTCTGTCACTTTTCTTTACAGTTGCCATTCTGTATGAACATGTGAGGCTAACAGTTCTGCTTCTTTTCATTTTCAAGAGTTAAAACTGGATAATGTACTGTTTTTAAAACACGGGACCAAAAATCCTAGATTGCTACTGTTTAAATAAATTGTTGTATACAAAATAAGTTGTCTGAAAACCTCAATGTGTCTCATATATTAAAACCATTTTCGTATTTTACTACAACTCACAATGACAAAGGAAATTAAAATATTTGACAGACCTGTAAAATGTCATAACTTTACCTTTTTTGGACGAGTAGTCTAAAACGTTGACATGGAAGATAAAATTTTCTGAAAATGTAAAGATATTTAGATTCTGGTGACATTACAAAGTTACATTTTATAAAGGCGGGATGCTATTTTTCCATAGCAGACCGTGAAAACTGACCGTTATTTGTATGGATCTGATCACAGTGCATTAAACTGTTACATTAACGCACCTGTTGAGCAACATATACGCTGTTATCTCGACGTTGGTCTGTTAACTGAAAGAGAGAATAGACTGAAAAAAAAGGGAAAGACGTTAACAGTATAGATCAGCCGTTCCCAACCTGTGGTCCGCGGCCCCCCAGTGGGCCGTGAAAGTATTGCAAATGGGCCACCAAAAAAGTCTGGTCCAAGTGAAGTGTAAATACAAGATACAAATAAACAGAATAATGTAAAGAATGTTAAAACTCAGCCATGTGTAAAGGAAATTAACAATGTTCAGATGTTCATATATACAAAATAGTCCTTTAAGAAGGCGTGTTACAGCCAAATAGGCAACATGACCTGAAACTTAACAATGAATTGTAACAAGTTGTTACATTTTGGGGGAAAAGTTATGATGTTTTGGGCTCAGCATCTGTTATATTATTGAAAAGTAATAACATTTTAGGTTTATTACATTTTTTTAATCACATTTTGGGTTGCTGTTACATTTCAGGTTATTGTTACGAATAACAAGGTATTTTATATAAACAAAGTAATTGTTTTATTATCATTTTATTGACTTAATTCTTGTTATTGTTTTTATGTGACTGACAGTATGGCTGACTATGAAACATGTGCTGCTGTCTTGCCCAGGACTCCCTTGTAAAAGAGATTTTTTTTTTTTTATCGCAATGGGAAAACTCCTGGTAAAATAAAGGTTTTAATAAAAAAATAAAAATATCCTCCGTACTTATTGGGTCAAAGGTGGGCCCCAACATTTTTGAGACTTAAAAATGGGCCCTGAGTTGGAAAAGGTTGGGAATCACTGGTATAGACGAATTATAAACATTGAAATAAGCTGAAAGTACGAAAATTCGACGGTTTAAGAGAAATGACTTCAAACAAAGATGGCGCACGAGAGAGACTCCTAACGGTCGCGGTAAGTAAATAAAGACATGGAAATTTAACACCACACACTCCAAGAGCTAGAAAACGCCCTGCAGCTGTTGTTTTGACAAATACCGTCATTTAAAACTCATTTACTGTCACTTCTGTCGGAAATGTTTGTTGAAATACGAGCTAACGGCTAAGTTAGCTCATTTTCAAACGGCTACACTTAGCGCGCGCTGAGTTTAACGGTCGTTTTTTTTTTTTTTTTTTTTTCAACGGAAAACATTTAACCATCAAGTTCTACTTTGGGGATGATTTTATCGAATAAGACTTGATTATATTTGTAAGTATTTGTGTTATATGAGGTATATAATGTGTAGTGAGCAGGTTTTGTTTGTGTTGTAGATATAGTGTTGAGCAAGATTCCTCTTTTTAACTGAACTCGGGGCTTGAATCCACTTTAAAAGTAATTTATATTACAAGCCTACCGATTCATTTCGGCACACGCTTTATTCCAAAGTCGCATACACTTGTTAGCAGGTTTGTGAGGGTTCAGACAGGGCAGTTCAATGACATTTCTGTGCATGTGACTGTCGCAGCTGGAGTCGAACCTGCCACCCTCTGATTTCTAGCCCATGAATTTACCATTAAGCTACAGTGCCCACCACCATCCCTACCCTCACTTCCCTTCAAATTACCGCATTTTGAAAAGCTGTATCGTCTGTTATAAAGAAAGAAATTGTCTCACAAATGTAAAAAGAAGGGCGTCTAATATTTATGGCAAAGCTGGACCTGGGTCAATGACGTGACGTCCATTTTTTGTGTCTGAGTGCAATATTTCCTTCCATCATGAATTGAGTATTTCATCACATGTATTTCTTTATTCTATGAAACCTGTGTTATTTGAACACATCTTTAAACTATTAAAATATAACATGTTTTTCTGTGTTTTGGTTCCTCAAACCCCCAAAATGTCAGGTGGTGCAACCGTCCTGACAAGTATCCACAGTAATTAAACTCTAAAAATTGAATGTCAGTTATTGTAAATGGAAATTAAAAATACAGTGGCATTATTTTATGCTTGAACCTTTTTAAATAAAACATTCTTTCCAAATAAAAAGAATTTTAAAGCTGTTGAGAAATTTAAAAAACTTTTGTCCCGTAATTTTCACCTTGTCGAATGTCAGGGTGGTGCAACCGTAACATTAGACTTTTATTTTAAAGTGAAGAGAATAAAACAGGAAACAGGAAACTGCATCAGCCAGAGGAGCCCAAATGACATTTGTGACCAAGTGGAAAAGTTTGTAGATTTCTCTGAAATACTGATAAAAAAGGTTTTTTCACTTCATTGGTGACTGGAACAATTTCCATGTCAGGTGGAACAACCAATGTAATAATGTGAAATGTTATTTTAACATCAAATTATTTATCTTATTCACAAGTAAAAGAAATAAAACACACAAAATGAAAATGTACGAGTCACTACAGACACTTGAGAGATACTTGCCAATAATTTCACACAGAAAAAATAACAGGAACATATAAATATATTTTCAGATATTTGGTTGCACCACCTAACATTTTTGGGTGCTCAAATTAAAAATACTAAAAAATAATGAACCTAAAAACTTTGAAATGTTGGTCAACTACTGAAATCTGTTAGAAAAAATAATTCTTCACTCAGAAATATGTTTTTATCCATTTTCAAAGAACTTTTTAAAAATACGTTTTTAGACCCTCTTTTTGTCATTGACCCACCTGTAAAATAAGACCTAAAAAAAATCGGGAAAAAACAGCATATTGAAATGTCAGAATAAGGGGATTCGTACTTTCTGCTGATCTGTAAGTCACCTGAAGAAAAATATTTACTGCTGTCTTCTTTCTTTCAAAAGTTATTTCGCCATAACTTTGGTTTTCTTGATTGAAAATGACATGGGCGGTTCCATGCTATGCTAGTTACTTGTAAAATTAGCTATCTATTATTATTATAAAAATTATGTTTTATACAAATTTATAGCATCTTCTTGCGGTTTGAGAAATTTAAATGATTTCAAAACAATACCCAGCCATCACTTTAACAATCTGTGATATTACATCGATTTATGCACCTCTGATAATAAACTTAGTGCAAAAAAAAAACCTCAGAATTTTTGCTGTTTTCTAATCAAAGAAGAGGTATACTTTTATGTAAATAAAGTCCATCATAACAAATATCACAAAAGTAATTGCTAAATATATGTGAATATGTCGGAAACATCTTCACAAAAATGGCGGGAAAACAAATGAATGAAATTTTTCACCTTGTACTTTATACGCAGTTAGAACAGAGTGCAGAGTAAATCTGAAGACAACAGGAGGATAAACATAAGGATTTCAAGTAAAGAAAAAGTACTTTTTTTAAGGCTCTCATGTAAGAATTCAGACTATCCAGAGTTTTTGAACCACATTTACTACATTTTTTCTCAAAGTTTGGATTATGAGTGAAAGTGAGAAAACGTACCAATACTTTTATAAATAGATTTTTTTTACTTTATTGTCAAATTCACACTTTTTCACATTATTCTAGCTTTGAGATTCAAGTCAGAATACTGAATTTATTCCCCAAAATTAAAGCAAAGAATCTGAAAATTGTTAGAAAGAAGGTGGCATTCAGGAAAACGTAAGGTTTTGAAGAAAGAAAAAGTCACTTTCATAGGACTTTCAACTTAAAATTATATCATAAATTAGTAAAACTACAGTTAATAGTGTAAGAAAACTACTTTCTGTTGATTTTTTTTCAGATATCTGACTTCTTTTTTCTCAGAGTTATGATTTATTTATGAAGGAATGAATTCCAAGAAGAAATATTCTAATTTTTTTTTTAGTTCATAATTTGGAGATTTAAGTCAAGATTCTTTACTTTCTGAAAATTGTGGCATAAAAGTCAGAAAGACACATTTTAAGTCTTTCACTTATCCTCCTTTAGTGATGCTGTCTTACTCGAATTACTTTTTGAGATTTGAAGCTCTCATTCTCTTAAACCATAATTTTATTTTATAAGACAAGTCTCTTAAATTATACTTTTAAAAACATTCTCTGTGTCTCCATTTTTAAGCCCCAAAGACGACAAAACTTTCAGATGCAGAAACAGGAAACACCACAAAAAAAAAAGCCAAATCACTTTGTTTCATACTTTAACTTTTATTGATGGTCATACATGAACTGAACAAGGCCAATTTAGTGCAAGTCAACAAAGTGAGCAAATGTTACAGGAGTATTTGGTGAGTTAAATCAGAGTCATTACAAGAAAAAGAGAAAACCAGATTTAGCTCTAATTTGGTTGAAGAGTAAAACTTTGATGTAAACTTAAACTTTTGAGTAAACTTTAAAATAAGTGACTTTAATACCCTGAACTTCGACGTGGTCTAAACGTCCACATCAGTGTCACATTAATATCTTACGCTCAGTCTCGTTTACAGTCCAGGCTGTAACGACCTGATTTAAAGTCTGGATCCAGCCCTGCAGGAGAAGAAAACACAACTCTTCTTCTCTTTTTTTTTTAACACATCCTGTAGACCTGCTAACATTATCAACAAACACGGAACAACAGCTTCAAACAGTCTCCAGCAGATACGTGATTGAAAAGTTAACCCTGTGTACTTTTGGATGTTTTTCTTCTTGCTGCGTGTGACTGATGTTTGTTTTCATGCTACAGAAACCTGCTGAAGTCCCCGCGCAGGAATGTACAGCAAACTTCACATCACAGGGTTGCTGATCTTCATACAGACGGGTGTTGGTGTTAGAGGATGTGGAGAGATTCATGAAGAGGTTAGTTATCAGTTCAAGCTGATACAGTAGAATAACATTGATAATATTCCCTTTGAACGCACAGAAAACAGTTATATTTTGAGTGGAAACCAGCTCCCACGGACACAATACAATGACCTCTCATTCACCTGCAGATTCTTTCAGCTCGAAGAGTCTGTGTCACAAACAAGATCAGAGACGTCTGGGTTTGAAAAGAGGGAAAATTTGGAGTTTGATTCCAGCTGTGCACAAAGGTGAGCTCACTTCTTATGGAAGCTCTGACCATCCACCTGGGACCAACTCGCAACGCCAAAATCTCTCATCTCTAAGGCTGTTTTCCAAACCGCCTACTACATACTACATACTACAGTAGTAGGTCGAAGGCACTGCCCACTACCTACTACTTCCACATGTAGTATGTAGTATGACTGTTTTGTTGGACCTGTTCAGTCGTATACTACTCTGGATTTCTGTTTCAGGAAGTGGAGCTGATGGATTTTTTTCTAATGTTTAACTTTATCATAAGTAAACCATGAGTACATTTGGCATTTCAGTCATTAATTCACCACATCAATCAGTGGTGAAGTTACAGGAGCAATAAAAGTAGATAAGTTAAATTAGATGTCAGTGAGATACAAAGGAAAATAAATAAATGAAATTAAGCATGTGAAGGAAGTTGTAAATTTTTTTAGAATTTTTATGTTTTTTTCATTATTTTCGTGGTTCAATGAACAATTTTGATTCATTTAGAAAAACAACAAATTCAGGGAGAGATTAGAGTCCTGATTTTATTAAATTTGTAAAGGTATAAAAGTTTATTACAGCAAAATCGACATATTTGATTTTTTTTATCTTGCACCAAAAGTTATCGTGTATTGAAAATAAATCTGAAACCAACTCACTTTTTATTTTTACAGCTGGTGGAAAAACTGCGTCCACATTACCCACGTAGGCTGTTAGTTGAAAATAAAAAGTGATGAATGATTTAGGGGCTTTTATGAATTTAGTAAAAGTAAACAGCTCCTTCATGATGAAGTGAGCAGATTTACCGCTGTTTCTTTCCTGTCACTTCACTTTTATCTCTGGGACCGTTTCACATTTTTGTTGTTGTTCTGTAGTTGAGCTGATTTATTCCAGTAGGTGTCAGTAATTCACCTCAACCTGAGCGCCCCCAAACTGACAAACGGCATTAGCGCCGTGCATTGTGGGAAACAGTACGACAGGTAGACTGGTCCGTTGCACACTAAGAAATTTTCTCGGATCAGTAGAAACATCTGAGAACTTGTAGTTTACTACAGATCTCGCCAGTTTTCGCATACCGCCTACTAAATACTGAATTTCAGCGGAAGTAGTAGGCATCGCTAGTGTAGTAGGCGGTTTGGAAAACAGCCTAAATCTCTAAAGAACAGCAGCTTTTTAACACTTCCTTGTTGTCTCATTTTTTCAGACTGGAAGTTGCCGCTTGGTCTCAAAACACCTTTCATGTTTTTGCCCACAGGTAGAAAAGGGAGATAATAAAAACTAAGAAAGCTATGAAACTGGGACCATAAAATTTTTCACTTAAAGCGACTTCAATAAAGATCAGAATAACGTTAATGAGGCTTAAACCAAAATACCAGTTAACTCTTTTTGGAAGTAGATGTTTACGTTCAATCTAACTCAACCCTGAAAAACTACCTTTGCAAGAGCAATAATCCATCAAATTGTAGCAATAAAAATAAATAAAATTGAGTCTAAGATGGTAAAAATTGCCAAAAGCAATAAAAATAAGCAAGAAAGTTGAGGGAAAACTGGAAAAAAAAGGGTGAACATAGTGACAAAAATGGTGGCACTTGGTAGAAATGGCCAAAGGTAAATACATTAGCCAGAATTTGGGATGAAACTTTAAAAAATAGTCATTAGGGGTAAAAATGGCCCAAGACATTTTGACGAGAAAAACTTGAAAATAATCAGAAGGAAGTAACAATGGTAGAAAAAAAGTGAACAAAAACAGCCAAAAAGTGGTAAAATTTGGCCAAAGGCAACAAAATATGACAAGAAAATTGAGATAAACAAAATTAGTCAGAAAGAAGCAAAAAAAATGGTCCAAAATAGGAAAAAAGCAATGCTATTGTTTGTTGTCTAACCATAAATAATGTCAATGTTCATTTCCTACATTGTTTAAAAATACATAAGATGTGAGACTTGGAAAGAATCACGTAAAAAATTGCAATAAGGGGACAAATAATTGCAATTAAATTATTTTAGCAAATCGTTCAGCCCTATTAGATTAAATACATCTATAAATGTATTTTTAAACTCTTAAACAACAGTTAAAGGAAGCATTTAGGTGAAGTGATGAACAACACGCTGCCTGTTTTCTTACATCTTCCCAGAAAATAATTCTTGATCATCGATAAAACCTAGGATTAGAAAACAAGGTGAATATTTGTGCAGGACAAAACTGGTTAATATAAGAGGAACAGCTTTGTCCACAGGGAGGCGCCAAACTCACTACGTACCAAAAATTCCTGGTTTAGAGCAAAATGCAACACAAGCCCCTTCTACCATATTTTCAAGACAATACGTCACTTGGAGTCTAAGTTGCATCAGTCAAAAAATGCGTCATGAAACTGCAAAAGTACATATTCGTTGTCCGGATTGCAGGACAATTTTGCCACAGTGTCAACAGGCAGAGATGATTAATTTCAAACCTCAAAGGTGAGAATTAATCAAATTAAATATGTAACACAGCTGGATAATAATTTGACATATTTATCAAAGTAGCAGCAACAACCACAACCGTTAACTCTTATAAATATATAGAAACCGTTTTTTCAGCGTCTTGTGTTGTGATACAGACTCTTAAAGCTGCAGACACCATCTGAGTATTCGTTAAACATGCATCACACGTCGCATTCAACAACATTGTCTTAATCTTCAACAGAAAATAAACATCCAGCAGTTATTTCATGTCATATGGCATCACAAAGAGGACGTACTCCTCTGATTATAAAACAGGAAATTAAGTCTTTTAAAGTCTTTATAATCTACCTGCAGAGTATAGATTTTTGGAAGGAACAGGAAAAGTAAGTTGGGGAAATAATTCTTCATATGGTGAGGAAACATGCACGGGGTTTAAAAGTTGCACATAAATATAATGAAATACTAAAAGATAGAAGTAAAACTCCAAAACAGAGACCCTGTAAACGGTTTAATCTGACTTACAAAGGTTTTTTATAACTCTACTGTTGTTTTTTAACGGCACATGATAAAGATATTTTTTCTTTACAGGACTGTATGATACAAAGAATATAGATTTAAATGTTTCTCTCACTTTCACAGTGCAATCACAAAAACACATTCCCTGAACTTTAAGGAGAAGTTTGAACATATATTTCTCAGATTGATTGTAAAAATATACCCAAAGTGTTTTTATTCGCAGTCTAAAAACACTCAGGAATCTTTTCAAACGTCTGTTTTCACATTAAAGGTTCACTTCGTATAATCTCAGACAGGGTGAGTCGGGATGCGTTTCTAAAATCTTCAAACTAATCCGTGTGTGCACTTCAAACTAAGAGAGAGCAGCGAGCCAGGTGGGGCAACAGCAGGTCCCTGATCGCTCACAGGAGGGCAGCCTCGCCCAGAGAGAGAAAGAGAGAGAGAGAGAAAGAGAAAGAGGGTGAATTCCCTGAAACATAAATCGCCAGCGAGCTCTGACTCGGCACAACTCCCGGCCCTGCTTTGCTCGGGGTCGTGACAAATGAAATAAACAAAAGTGTGTCAGAGCTGGTGAGGGGGATTGAACAGCTGGGCGTGCATGCAGAGCGAGGTTAGCTGTGAGGATGAGAGCGGTGCAGATTGCATAGAAATAACCGTTAAATATCCTCCAGGAGTTTTTATCTTTGAGTAGCATCTGTGAGCTACGCATCCATCACGCGGCAGGATCCTTCTGTCGCCGTGACAACACGACCGAGAGGACGCTCCAGTCCGGCCCAGTCCGCTCGTGTCCCTGTGATAGTCTCATAAATTAAAGCCGTGGCTGAGATCTAGGAAGACGTGCATGTGTGTTTCTGATCTGAGGGTGTCCTGGTGTTAGCAGCATGCAGGCCACCGTAGCGGTCGGTCAATCAGTCAGGCGGCGCTCTGAGGTCATCCACTGAGAGGATGCAGGTCAACTTTCACCTTCTCCCCGCTGCTCAGCATCCCTACAGTCGGGTAGAGTCCGCCTGGAGGAACTCCCATCTCCCTACGACCCATCAGCTTCCCGTTCCTGGTGAAGAAAACCTGCAGGACCACAAGAGGGCGACAGTGAGCTCAGACCACAGACTTAAAGCTGAGAGTGCGTTTTGACCATAGACTGTATGATGAGCGGACGTAACGACGTTCGGCTCAAACTGAAGCCTCCAGCAGATGCCCCGCCCCCTGGTGTCTGGCTGCAGTATAGGTCATAAGCCCCGCCCCCTGGTGTCTGGCTGCAGTATAGGTCATAAGCCCCGCCCCCTGGTGTCTGGCTGCAGTATAGGTCATAAGCCCCGCCTCCCCATGTATTCCAGATATGAGCCGGGAAAACTTTAAAAAATTGCGATACCTCGTAGAAACGTTTCTCTTATCTTTACGCTAAGGTGGTATAACGATGTGATCTGGCTGCATGGTGTTCGGGTGTTTTTTTTTCTGAGAAGTTAGTTTCTCATTAGTTATTGGACGTTAAAAACCGCGATATAAGTTTGGTTTTACGATAATTGACAGCTGCCGTTGGTGAGTAGTTTTTATCGGGGATGTAAGAAACTTCGGGAAAGAGCCAAAAGGAGACTAAACCTTCTGAAGAAGAAGAAATTAATATTTTTATTTCTTTTTACTTGGCTCCACCGGAAATTCTCTACTGCGCAGACTCTGGCTGCACAATGGCGGCTAGAGAAACAGGTTTTTTTGGCTTCAAAAACGCAGAACGGAGACAGGCGGAAGCACGCTGTCCATTCTATATACAGTCATTGCTCAAAACTGAGCTGCAGTAACAAACGAGTGACGTCACGGAGACTAGGTCCATGTTTTATACAGTCTATAGTTTTGACAGAAGAACCATGGAGGACAATTACTGTTTTCCAAACCGCCTGTTCCATACTACATGTAGCTACTACACCAGTGATTCCCAACCTGTGGGCCGCGGCCCCCTGGTGGGCCCTGAAGGTGTTGCAAGTGGGCAGCTAAATAATTTCCAAAATCGTCTGATTTTAGTAATAGTAATAATAATACATTTTATGTAAAAGCACCTTTCTCAGCAATCAAGGTCACTTAACAACAAGAATAAAAGCATAAATAAACAAAATAAACAACACAAATAAAAACAATTTAAACAACAAGCACCCAAGTGCAACAGTGAGGACAGTGAAATGGGTATGGGTAGTAGTGGAGTTTAATTATATAAAGATACAAGATACAAATAAATAAAGGAAGATACAAATAAACAGATAAGACTCAGTTATAAACTTGGTCAGAATATTAAAAATGCTCAGCTATTCATGTCCAAAAAGTTGAGAAGGTATTTTAGTGGCCAATAGGTAACATGACCTGAAACTTAACCATGACCCAATATGTAATAAAACCTGAAATGTAAAAACTTGTAAAAAATGTAACCATAGCGATGAGCCCAAAACTTAACAAAAACAATGTATTAAAAACCAAAATGTTATATGTGACTCAAACTGTAACAAATTGTTACTTTCTTCTGGTACATGGTCGACCAGTTATTACACAGAGTCCAGATGTTAAAGGTGAAGTATGCAGGATTTTCCAAATATAGAAAATGTCAACTTTTTAAGGAATAAAACACCTATGGGTCCTATACCTGTGTGTCCCTCACCCCCTCGTGGACCCAGTCTCTCGTCTGTTATGTTTATGTTGTAGTTGATTCGGGACGTTTCTGGTAGGAGTTTAGGTTAATTGTTGGTGGTGACCAGCCAATCACAGCGCGTCCAGTGCGCAGGTCACTTTTAGTGTAGATGATAACAGCGAGTGGGAGAAGCCATCTCAAGTTAAAGGTGCTTCAACAAATATTACAGTGTGTAACCTTTTGTTTTATAGCCAGGCTGTGTATTTTTCCCTGACATGATTTACAGACAGGCATCCATGGGCAGCTCTGTGTTGCTAGGTTACAAGACAGTCCACAAAGTTTAACCAAGTTATCGAACTCTCTTTTCCATCTTATTTTGATATTGATTATCCTTCAACAAATGTTCCTTATTCTAAAATTGAGACTATCAATTAGGGCTGAAAGAAACATTATTGAGATTTGAAAATTCAAGATATTAATATCCCAATATTGATTATATCCAAGATAGATTTTTCCTGCATGTAAAGCTCAGACAGTCACATGATTATTGGAGACGTTCTGTTAATGTTGATGACTGACAGTGAGCTCTAATCAATTAACCACAGTTTCCACATCCTGTTATATTATGATGCTTTTATTTTTCTGAAAAATGCTCAGTTTTCTCTAATCCCAGAGTCATATAGTATCGTATTGATATCTAGATATCTGGCATTAATATTGAGATACATAATTTTGTCCATATCGTTCAGCCCTACTCTCAATATTTATTATCATTGTGTCATTTTTATGATGCAAATTGAGGGAGCAGGAGCTGTGACAACCCCAAATATCATCCAAAAAAAAATGGTAGACGGTATTCGAGCTGAACGATTTATCGTTTTCTGATCGAAATCGCAATTTCAGACATCATGATCATGTGATCGCTGAAGCTGCGATTTTTTTTCTCCTGACTGACCCAGGATCTGTTATTTCAGCTGTTTCACACACACCTGTAATGAGTGTGAGACTGTTGGGAAAAATCCTTTTTTTCCTTGGGATTGTTGTTGATTTTATTTTATAAAACTTGACACAATTAAGGATATTTTGCGCTACATCGTTTTTAAAAGTTAAGAGTCAAAGATAGCTCTTTTTGTTCTTCAGTTTTTATAACTAAAAATACAATTTAAAAAGTCCGGTTTAGAAAAAGCGGGAATAGGTTTTGGACTCGGAATTTTGAGAAGAGTCAAAAATTCAACAACTTGTCGAAAAATCTTAATTTTGGATTTGTATTTTTTATTTGCCTCTGTATTTATTTCTCATAATTTTGACTTAAATCTTAGAGTTTTGACTTTCTATATCAAAATTTCAGCTTTTTATTTCAAAATGTAGACGTTTTATCTTAGACTTTTGTCATCTTAAAATTTTGACCTTTAATGAGAAAGTTTGGACTTTTTTCACATAATCTTAAACTGATTTCTTAAACTTACAAAGTTTCATCTCAAAATCTTGACTTTTTGACTCTGAATTTTCTCTTTATTTCTCAAAATTTTCACTTTTTATACAAAAATATTGACCTTTTATTTAAAAGTTTGAAACATTTTTTACCTTCAGTTTTCATTTTCATCCTCACATTAGAGTAAAAGCTTTTGCTGTTTCAATGGTTTGGTGTAATTTTCTGTCAAGTTTGTAAATGTAACTGTACATTGTGAAAAATTCACTAAAGCGTGAGTTAAAGAAAATCGTGGATCCAATTGAAATCAGGATATCTGCCAGAAAAATCGCAATTAGATCGTTTTCGGTGATGAAAAAAAAATCATCTCAGCTTTGGCACTAAAAAAAGAGGATTTTGGCTTCACTTTGGTACAACAGGAGGAGATGGAGACACTTCCCTCCATCTTTTTATCCACCTGATTTTTACTGATGGGGAACGAAAACAATTCCTTTGTTTTTTCAAATCGACAGACCGATGGAAACTGAGTTTAAGAGAGAGAGAGGCAGGACTTATGAGCAGTTAGGAAATCTCGTTAAACAAACAGGTGACGGAGTAACGTCTGCCGTCTTCAGGGAGTATGTTTACAGTACAAGTCTCTACTAAATCAGAGAGCGATCAAACATTATCCAGCTGTCCTCAATCGAACATCAACAAGCTTTTCAGCGCTAATACCGAGGGCTTCTCTCCAAGTCTGCGAGCAAATACCGACGCACTAAAAACAACAAGTGAAGTAGCAGGAGTGTGTGTCCTCCATAAATCAGGCTGAGTCACATATCAAACATGTACTGTACCACCCACTCGAAAAAAAGAAAGGCTTAACCGCTATTCAATTAGAGAAGAAGGGCGAGCGCAACCCCCCAACACGTGCAGCCGTGCCCACAGAGACCTCGCTGAAGTCGAGCAGCGCTGCATTCAGGCTAATTTGTCCTGCTGAATAAATATTGACAAATCCCTGGATTACGACTCGGCCTGTTCTATTCTCACCCACTTAGGTTTCAGTGCAGCGTGCGCTCACACCCGCTCAGTGACCCCGCCGGCCTCCAGTTGCACAACAGTGTGGGCAACTTTTTCCAGCGGCTACAAGTCAGGACAAAGTGAAGAACGGCAGTAATTAAAAAACAATCACAAACAACAACAGAGGAATCAGCGGTTAGACGATCGGAGCTTAACCCCTTACACCCCATCCAATTCTGGCCTATTTACCACACCATCTATCAAAGCTTATAAGTGTAAAACCATAAAGTCAAAATTCATCAGTGACACCTCATTTGAAAGATTAAAGTTTCTAGTTTCAGAAAATGTCTTGTTTGAATATTAGGCCAAAGTCCACATCAGGATAAATGCAGCTGAAACACTCTTCATTTTTTATAGCCAATTTTGGAGCATCGTTAACTTCAAGATGCTTCATGTTTGACATAAAACATCCACCGCATCACTTTTATATGATGTCATCCACACCTGGGTGAAATTTGAGCTTTCTGGGTAAAACGTTGTAGGAGTTAAGAGAGTTCTTAGTCTCAGGCGTCCAAATGAAAGCAGGTGTGTTCTCATTTTCAACGCTCAAATCTGACAACTTCGCACGAACAAAACCAGCTGTATCAGCGCTCAGTGTCTTCTTTGTAGTAAACTTTGTTCTCTCTGTAAAAAGGTTCACCAAATATTGTAAAATTATAGCTTTCAGTCACGGATTCTACCTCTCCTGTTGCTCACATGAATATATATGAATTTGCGCGGCTAAAGAGAAGTCTTTTGGACGACCTAACGAGCTACAGCAGGCTTTGTGTGAACGCTACGGCTATTGGTCACTGCATGTGTGATTGACAGGGCTGATAGCCAATAAACGAGCCTGTTAGGTGAGAGAGCAGTTGTATAAATCAGGCTCTCTTGGCATCAAAACTCAGAGTAGTGAGATGGGGACACATTGGTCTTGGAGAAAGAAGTCTAAGGAAATAAAATATGCCAAGTTTTGCCTGGTAAAAATCATGAAATTATAGCTCTCGGTCACGGATTGTACCTCGCCTGCTGCTCACGTAACTGGTTTTTTTTATGCTTTTCAACAGTCTATCGAGCTACAGCAGACTTCATGTGAACGCTAAGACTTTTTGTTACTGTACGTGTGATTGTCAGGGCTGATGGCCAATAAAGAAGCTTGTTAGTGGGCTTTTACGCACGCTGTTGGCCACTCAAGCAGAGAGTAGTTGTTGTATTAATCAGGCTCTCCTGGCATCAAAACTCTGTGTATCAAGATGGAGACACTTCTGTTTTGTAGCCAGAAGTCTAAGAGATAAAATATGCCAAGTTTTGTTAGATTCACATTAAGGAGGAAATGCTCTAAGACTGTGAAGCTGCTGTTATTGATGAGATCAAACAACGGACTTTACAGAAGAAATTTCACCACTTGGAATAATTTGATGAAACAACACTTTTGATATGTTTGAACTCTGGATTCCTCTGGTGGAAAGGAGAGTGAATATTCAGGGTACGGGCGTCAGGATGTGACGTAATGACCCCAAACAGGTAGGACGTCCCAGTTGTTGTGAGTGATTCTTTCACGAATTATGTTTTGTCGGTGAAGAAAACTGTAAAACAAACTTAGAGACTGAAATGTGAAGAATCTAAACTTTCTAACACAGGATGGGTTCCAATTTTTGACAAAGGCGTTAGTGTTTAAACTTAGATGGTATCAGAGGAGGCACCAACACCCTGGTGGAGCATAAGAGGTTAAAGCTCGACCAAAAGAGAAATATCTTCATGAAAATCTCCCCAACACGCGTAGAAAACAGAACTTCACGTATGTCAGAACTGTAACATGTTTGAGCCGGTTTGCTGACACACTAATACGCTTTGATTTTGGCCCTGAGGGATTGTGGTAAAAATGAAGGTCATATTTGATCTCCTGCTGGATTATGGGTAATTGGTGTGAAATCATACGCCACAGAAATTACTCAAAGATCTTTTGTGATTAAAAAAAAAAAAAACCTGAGCTGCCAAAGGTGTTGCAAAAATAATGATTTAACGCTAATTTCTTTCGATGCTGCTCATTTTTCTGGCAGTAAACTCTCGTCTTGATCGTTGGAAACTCTTATTTAGATTATCAGGTTTAATTTCTGACCCCGAAAAGACGGAGGACATCCTGTATCTTCCTCAAATGTTCTTGAGATGAGATTCCTCACAAACAGCTGTGGTCAAAGATGTTTTCACACAACTACAAAAAAACTGATCCATCATATATCAGAGCCACAGATTCTTATTAAAGCTCTATATTTCTCCCTGAGGACAGATTTTACGACCACTAATGTCGGTCATTACATCTACACAATCCATCCAAGTCCTGTGTACTTGTTTTCTCTCCGTTACTCTGCATCGGTCTGTTCTGATTTTGTTTACATTTTGTTTTTGGCATCGTTGTCTGTTTTGTGATTTGGAATGTGCTACAGACCAAAAACTGGTCTTTGCTGACTGAACTGTATTTTGTTCTCTGAGTTTCTGTCTAAAGCTGCACTGAGCAAAACTTTATAGCAAAGAAAAAAGGGCTGGGCAGTTAATCAGAAATTAGATTTAATCGCAATATCTCCTGTTGCAATGTTCTGCTTGCAAATAGTGGAATATTTCTATAACCTGAAATGTGCCAAAATATCAGATCCAGTTTGCAGCAAACTGTTGAAATTACCTTTGCACAAGTAAAAATTCAAGTGGTTAATATGGGGGGAAACAGCAAAGAGTAGAAATAAAAGGGTCAATGACAAAAAGAGGGTCTAAAAACGTATTTTTAAAAAGTTCTTTGAAAGTGGATAAAAACATATTTCTGAGTAAAGAATTATGTTTTCTTACAGATTTCAGTAGTTGACCAACATTTCAAAGTTTTTAGGTTCATAATTTTTTAGTATTTTTAATTTGAGCACCCAAAAATGTCAGGTAGCGCAACCAAATATATGAAAATATATTTATATGTTCCTGTTATTTTTTCCGTGTGAAATTATTGGCAAGTATCTCTCAAGTGTCTGTAGTGACTCATACATTTTCATTTTGTGTGTTTCATTTCTTTTATTTGTGAATAAGTTAAATAATTTGATGTTAAAATAACATTTCACATTATTACATTGGTTGTACCACCTGACATGGAAATTGTTCCAGTCACCAATGAAGTGAAAAAACCTTTTTTATCAGTATTTCAGAGAAATCTACAAACTTTTCCACTTGGTCACAAATGTCATTTGGGCTCCTCTGGCTGATGCAGTTTCCTGTTTCCTGTTTTATTCTCTTCACTTTAAAATAAAAGTCTAATGTTACGGTTGCACCACCCTGACATTTGACGAGGTGAAAATTACGGGACAAAAGTTTTTTAAATTTCTCAACAGCTTTAAAATTCTTTTTATTTGCAAAGAATGTTTTATTTAAAAAGGTTCAAGCATAAAATAATGNCACTGTATTTTTAATTTCCATTTACAATAACTGACATTCAATTTTTAGAGTTTAATTACTGTGGATACTTGTCAGGACGGTTGCACCACCTGACATTTTGGGGGTTTGAGGAACCAAAACACAAAAAAACATGTTATATTTTAATAGTTTAAAGATGTGTTCAAATAACACAGGTTTCATAGAATAAAGAAATACATGTGATGAAATACTCAATTCATGATGGAAGGAAATATTGCACTGAGACACAAAAAAGGGACGTCACGTCATTGACCCATGTAATAACTGGTTGATAAGGTAACAAAAGTGCTGAGTCTTTATAGCTTCCTCCTGTGAATGTTCTGTGTACTAAAAGTGGATTTACAGGTTTTCTACGTAAATAAATATGAAATTGGTTGATGGATCTGGATATCTCTGGGGGTAAATAAATAAAAACAGGTAAAAATCTGGTTACTCCAGCGTAATGTAAAGAATCAATAAAGGAATTGTTGAGAATAAAAGTCGATGATGTTGATGGATGGAACCATTTTCAATCAAACAGGAGCTGGTTATCGATGCCCATCCCTAAGTGTGTGTGCGTGTGTGTTTTTAAGTGTGTTTTCCTCACCGTGACTTTCCTGCCCTCCTGCCCCTGATCTGCTTCTTCCCCATCATCTTCTTCCTCCTCCTCCTCCTCGTCTTCATCCTCTTCGTCGTTGAGGTACAGAACATTCTGGACTCCGGCGTGACCGGGTCGTATCTCCAGCCAGTCGTCCATGTCACCTGAGGACAAACGCAGCACAGTGTGTTAGAGCTGCCGCTGAGCTGCAGGTTGTACTGATTAAACACCGGGACAGGAAACACACACACACACACACACACAGAGTCGGACGACAAAACATGTTGATTAAACCACGACCCGACACATTTTCTGCTGTGAAAGACTCCGACAACGTCCTGTTCCTACATCAGGACACTAAAACACTCCTGAATACTTCTCAAGGATTTCCTGAAACCTCCTGAGACCTGTAAACTTTACATTTGTCCCGTTTGGAAACGAGAGGAAGGGGAGAAGAATTCCCCTCCACGGTCACGGTTCTGGTTTCTGTGAAGGATTTTCTCTTGGTTTTCATCCAGTTTCTTTCCCACTTACAACATAAATTTCCCAGTTAAGACCGAGCGTCGCCTACGCTAAACCACGATAAGCAGGTTTAAGATCGAAACCTCCCACAGTCGCGCCGACGGCATTAACCAGTGACGTGAGAGTAAGTGTAGCACCTTTACCTTCACCGTCCAGGATGTAGTCGCGTGGGAACATGATGCCACAGCCCATGATGTCGCCTTTGAAGCAGCGAGGGCCGAACGCGTCTCCGACCCCGCTGCCGTGGAAGATCTTACCATCATCTGTGGGAGAGAAGAACATTCTGGTTATTTTTGCCTCTAAAGCTGCAACTTTAGTTAACTAACGGTTTACTTTTCGTTATACGGGTCAATGACGTGACGTCCCCTTTTTTGTGTCCGAGTGCAATATTTCCTTCCATCATGAATTGAGTATTTCATCACATGTATTTCTTTATTCTATGAAACCTGTCTTATTTGAACACATCTTTAAACTATTAAAATATAACATGTTTTTTTGTGTTTTGGTTCCTCAAACCCCCAAAATGTCAGGTGGTGCAACCGTCCTGACAAGTATCCACAGTAATTAAACTCTAAAAATTGAATGTCAGTTATTGTAAATGGAAATTAAAAATACAGTGGCATTATTTTATGCTTGAACCTTTTTAAATAAANATACTGATAAAAAAGGTTTTTTCACTTCATTGGTGACTGGAACAATTTCCATGTCAGGTGGAACAACCAATGTAATAATGTGAAATGTTATTTTAACATCAAATTATTTATCTTATTCACAAATAAAAGAAATGAAACACACAAAATGAAAATGTATGAGTCACTACAGACACTTGAGAGATACTTGCCGATAATTTCACACAGAAAAAATAACAGGAACATATAAATATATTTTCATATATTTGGTTGCTCCACCTGACATTTTTGGGTGCTCAAATCAAAAATACTAAAAAGTAATGAACCTAAAAACTTTGAAATGTTGGTCAACTACTGAAATCTGTTAGAAAACATAATTCTTCACTCAGAAATATGTTTTTATCCATTTTCAAAGAACTTTTTAAAAATAATTTTTTTGACCCTCTTTTTGTCATTGACCCATACACAGGATTTTATCATGCAGAAATTTGCTTAAGTTTTTAAGCAAAATTATGCTCCAGTAGAGAAAAATTTGGCATATTTTGTTTTATGAAAACATTTTCAGCTCTTTTTATACCATGTTTAGTAGGGATGCATCGAATACACCAGAAAAACACATCTGAAAAAACGTGATGACGCAACTAAAACCTGTAGCCAGCACACAGACAGAGATGAGAAGAAGAAGGACATCTTAGTGATGTGACCTCTGAGCGCTTTAAGAAGTTATTTTCTGCGTTTCTTGTGGTGGTTGTCCACCACTTTTTCTACTATACAGAGCGCTTGTGTTTGTGTTTGTGTCTGTGTTGTCCGTCCGAGCAGAATGCACGATAGCGAGAAATTAAAGGAGAAGAAATGGGAAACCCACATCCATGGTTTTCATGTTAATAGGATTAATAACATAAGGCCATTTAGTTCGTCAAATAAAGGCTGCACTGCCAGCTTTTTGTTTTCCACATAAGTAGCCAGCTGTAAGTTTAACAACATGTCTGTAAATATGCAGCAGTGTTTGTCAGGGATCATGAGCGCATGTCAAATTTAAGACTTTTTAAGACCTTTTTAATGCCACTTTGAATAGAATTTAAGACCAATAACATAAAAATATGGTTGCTGGTTTGGGGATCCTGCTGCGTTACAACCAAATCATAGCATGTGTGTCACTTCATGAGACTAAATGAAGTTTACTTTTTGACTGTTTATTGAACATTAAGTTGCTCTTTGGTTAATATCTGTATGTAAAGTGCAAACAGTGACACAGTCATAGTCTGCCTAGCCAGGATGCAGATAGATTATATCAGTAGCTTGTAAGACAGTTTACACTCTAAATTTTCCTTCTCGAAAATTCCTGCAAAAACAATAAAACCAATAAAACATTAACAAATCCTGCCCTGACAACTTTAAGACCTTTGAGTAATTTATTCATGACCAGAATACAACATTTTAATGAATTTAAGACTTTTTAAGACCTCACTTTTAAATACATGAATTTAAGACCTTAAAGGCTTTTAAGGATGTGTAGGAACCAATGACTGTATATAGAATGGACAGCGTGTTTCCGCCTGTCCCCGTTCTACGTTTTTGAAGCCAAAAAACCCCGTTTCTCTAGGCGCCATTGTGCAGCCAGAGTTTGCGCAGTAGAGAATTTCCGGTGGAGCCAAGTAAAAAAGAGAAATAAAATTATTTATTACATGGGGAGGCGGGGCTTATGACCTATACTGCAGCCAGACACCAGGGGGCGGGGCATCTGCTGGAGGCTTCAGTTTGAGCCGAACGTCGCTACGTCCACTCATTATACAGTCTATGGTCGGAACCCTTTACAAACACATTAACACAGATAGTAGGAAAAGCAAGGGTGAGAATCAAAGGAAATGTGCAAGTATTAGGGTGAATTCCAATTCTTGTCTTAACCCTCAATCTCAAAATGTGCGCTCCCGTGAAGTGTAAGTGCTGTCCCGATTCTCAGAAAGTTGAGGTTGAGGGGTAAGACTGAGGCTGTATCTCCCTCAATACTGAGATTCTCCAACACCACCCTTGGGACTAAGGGACACCCAGAATGCATTGCGTATTTTCAGTAAATAAACATGGCGTCCAAAGCGGCAGAGAAGGCGAGCTACAAATATAGAATTTTTCTTTGTTAATGGAGATATAAATATTACGAAAACCATTGTATTATCTTAGTTTAGACCCATTTTATGGATTATTTACCTCGTTGTTGCATAACATTTATTTTTATTTTACGATCTTTTGTCAATAGCGTCCGGTTCGGACAAGCCATGTTGCTTTCGTTAAAGTTAGTAAATGTTACAAAATGGTCATTTTTCTCCGTGGTAATGTAATTGTTTATCAAGATAACAGCCTATATAACATGTTTGTGCCCATAATGGTATAAGATGACCGGGCTAATGTCATCTCCTGTAGCTGCAGAGTTATGTAATGATAGTTATTGCTGGTGTTTACCTTTCAATAAACTATGGTATGCTGTGACAGCTGAATATGTCCGTGGTTGTGTTATTTATACAGATATTTTTTTGATAACGCTAACCGAAGGAATAACTGACAGACAATACACAACAATTTCATTTGCATTTAAGGGGTGTCCCATTTCTAAGTCACAAGATACTTAACACTTGGTTTAGAGGGCGACTAAGATTGAGGGTTAAGAAAGGAATTGGAATTGGGCCTTAGTCTGACGCAGCCTCATGTGCCAAAGTAACTTTTTCACTGAGACAAGATGAAAAAGAAACGAGAGGACGAAACGGGTGAGGCGTATGGTGGCCCTGAAGTGCGGATCACGACGGCAAATCAGAAAACACAAGCACCACATAACTCGTCATGACCTAAAGTGGACTGGTCTGAGGCCTGAAACTTCAGGACTTAAAGCGAGTCCCACTCCTGCTCTGAACTTTGGAATGGTAATAATTGGCAAAATGATTTGGTCCTCAAATTCATTTTTGGTTTCAGCCAAAGAATTTCATTTCATTGCATCTCTAATATTTAGCACAAGTTTTAAGAATAACTTAACTAAACTTAACACAATGAGTAGCAGAGATCTGCAAGTTCCTGCAAAAACCTTTCAGTAACTGACAAATGCAAAGTGCATCTCATTCCTCTAATTCCGCTCATCTCTCCTCAATCCTCTCTCCACCGAGCTTTGAGATTTGGGCAACTGTGTTCACACTTTATATTGCATTTAAAATAAATAAAAATCGAAGGCTGTTTTCACTTTTTGAGTTTCGACTTCAAGCTCCCTTTGCTCCAAACCTTCATGAACGTGAAGCTGTGATACAAAGCTTCTCTGCTGAGGATTGTGAACTGATTTTGCAGGAATATATCAATGCATGGTCGTCATAAAAGACCAAAAATTATGAACAGACGGTAAACTGTCTTATAGAAAGTCAATTAATTTATTTGCAAACCTGCATGAACTGTAATGGATCAGCAGTGAAGGGATTAACTTGACGACATAGAGCTCATGAGAATTTTCCTGTGTGCACAAAGAAGTTTAGGAGATCAAAAATCAAACTTTTTTTCACATTTTGTGTAAATCCACCTGTTCCAGTGACCAAATATTTATAATAATTCATCACTGAACAAAACAAACTGTAGGTCTTTGTCGTTTTTGATGAAGTTCTGATAGAACGCGGTGGTGATGATGTGCACGAAAACTGAATTTTCTGGTTGTTTCCATCCATGTGACCGTAGCGGCTCTGTTAATTTGTATTTTACCTTTTTGTGTTTCTGTGAACTGCAGGACAAAAAAGTCTCGAATCTGTCGTCATTTTGACCGTAACAACAAATCCTATTTCTAAACATGATTTACAAAACGTGGACTGCAGCGTGTCTTTTTATGTGTTTACTAAAGCATGCGTGCTACAATGCAGCGCTAACACTCAGGACATCCTGACATTCCAGGCAGATGATGATGATGTGTAAAGGTGAAAGCAGCGCTAGTAAAAACACTTAAAAAAAAATCAACAACATCCAAAGGAAATCATCAAAACAACACATACTACAGTTGGGAGAGACAACAATGGAAAAAAAGGGCAAAAGAAAAACATCGCAGAGGACGCCTGCAGACGAGCTCCCGTCAAGCGGAGCGGCGTGGCTGCTGCTGGTAAATATTTATGGAGTTGTCATGGGACCCGTCCCCGGCTCAGGATACTGTTTAAACAATCTGTATCTGAGCACCGGGAGGGAGACGGAGACACTGTATCATTACGGCTCCCATGCGGGCCCTTGTCACAACACCACACACTAGGCAAACAGTGGAGCCACGCCGGCACAGGNGTCTTTTTATGTGTTTACTAAAGCATGCGTGCTACAATGCAGCGCTAACACTCAGGACATCCTGACATTCCAGGCAGATGATGATGATGTGTAAAGGTGAAAGCAGCGCTAGTAAAAACACTTAAAAAAAAATCAACAACATCCAAAGGAAATCATCAAAACAACACATACTACAGTTGGGAGAGACAACAATGGAAAAAAAGGGCAAAAGAAAAACATCGCAGAGGACGCCTGCAGACGAGCTCCCGTCAAGCGGAGCGGCGTGGCTGCTGCTGGTAAATATTTATGGAGTTGTCATGGGACCCGTCCCCGGCTCAGGATACTGTTTAAACAATCTGTATCTGAGCACCGGGAGGGAGACGGAGACACTGTATCATTACGGCTCCCATGCGGGCCCTTGTCACAACACCACACACTAGGCAAACAGTGGAGCCACGCCGGCACAGGAGCAGCGACTAAAAATAGCAGGAAGGGCTGAAGTGGAGGTGGAAGTCCAGGTTTGGGCCTGAGGATGGAGGTCTGATCTCCAGGACGGAGGAGAGACCTGGAGGAGCTTCAGAGGCGGTGGAGCGTGTTCACCGCAGAGTTATCTTTAATTTCACACTCTTTACACGCTGTATTTATTAACGGGAATAATGGCCTCAAAAGTTTTGCTGTATATCAAAGTGACAACGCTGTAAAAAAAAAACCTAAAACGAAGCACTGTTTTCCTTTTTTGACTTGTCTGCGAGCTATCTGCAGCCACAACATGTGATTCAGAATGAGAATAATATCTTTGTTATTCGTTTACAAGTGCTTACTTCTTGAGTGTCCTCAACGCGTAACGAGGTTAGTGATGGGATAATCGGCGCTTCAAAATAAAATAGAATCCAGTTAAAGTGAAATAGAGCACATTTTTTATTTCTTCCCCCAGACTGCTTATCAGACAAAATTAGGAAAACTGCCCACGAAGCTGAAGGCTCACAGAACATGTGACAGGAGCTTTTATATAAACTCTTAGGATGGGATGGTGTGCCATTGAGTAAAAGTAAGTCAAATATGAAAGAAAATTATAAACCATTGTCCCGTCCCCCCAACAATTTTGTATGGTTTGTATGGTTTTATTTAATCCTCTCAATCCCAAGTAGTTTCTGGGTTAAAGTGAGGTCCTGCTCATCTATGAAAGCAGGAAAACCATGGCTATAGGATGATGAAACTCAATTATTTCTTCATGCAGTGCAACAGAATTCAAAAGCTACAAATTATTAGAATAAGAGAAAAGGAGAAATTGATTTTCTCTCATTGTATCCTTTTAAAATCTAAAAAAATGGGAGTAGTGTATACAATACATTTTCAGGTACGCTCAAGCCTGTGGAACCAATGACTGCATATAGAATGGACAGCGTGCTTCCGCCTGTCACCGTTCTACGATTTTGAAGCCAAAAAACCCCGTTTCTCTAGCCGCCATTGTGCAGCCAGAGTCTGCGCAGTAGAGAATTTCTGGTGGAGCCAAGTAAAAAAGAGATATAAAAATATTTATTTCTTCTTCTTCAGAAGCAAATCAGAGGAAAACCGAGAAAGGGCTTCAAAGAATATAGGGGCTATTTTTGATGAGTGCTTGCCGTCGACAGTTGATAGCATTTTGCTTTGAATATAGCGCCAAAAATTGCAGGTTATTGATTACTCTTTGATTGAAGAGTCCTTTTTTTTTGTGGACTTGTGGTAGCAGCCAGATGACATCGTCATACTACCTTAGCGTAAAGATGAGAGAATCGTTTCTACCAGGTATCGTAATTTTTTTAAGTTTTCCCGGCTCATATCTGGAATACATGGGGAGGCGGGGCTTATGACCTATACTGCAGCCAGACACCAGGGGGCGGGGCATCTGCTGGAGGCTTCAGTTTGAGCCGAACGTCGTTACGTCCACTCATTATATAGTCTATGTGTGGAACACAAGAAAAGTATTGATTCAAAGAGTCACTTCATCCAAAGAATCAAATTTCAGGTTTGGAATTTACTTTTTCACTCACTGTGGTCTCATTTCTCACGATAATATTAAGTCTTATAACACTTTAGGTTCTGGACGACCACGGCTAAAGCAAGATGTTACTCGACAATATCTCTGAGCTGTGTAACATCATCAAATTACACTTTTTATTACATCATTATTTCAAGCTGTTTATGCTCAATAAACTATTTACAGTCACTAATGTTACAAACATTTACACAGTTTAAAGTCCATGTGTCAGAGGCATCATGTCAATTTGAAAACAGTTTCTGTCAACACTAAATTTTACACCTGCAAGACAAAACCATGAGGAGCAAAATTTTAAGGATTATTGGTGCGTGGATATGGGGCCTATGTCCATCATTCAGGATTTCTTGAAAGCAGTAAGAAACTGATTTTTTTTGTTTAAAGGACAAAAATTATTTTCTGCAAAAGTAGTTACTCTGCCCATTGGGACCTGACTTGGCAACTGAAGGGCCACTGACTCAAGTCCCAGTATTTATGGGAAATTGAGCCTGAAGTTTGAGATTTATCAGAATAATTTCCTGACCAGTGTTGAGGTGCCCTTGAGCAAGGCACAAACCAAACCCAAACTGCTAAGGTGGAACCAACTGGAATCAATTAACTCAAACATCTTCTATAGGATATGATACCATTCAATTTATGATACAATACAAAACTACACAATTGGATTTGATTCCATATGATACGGTTCAACAGTATTTAATGCAAAACAATAAAATTTGATTTGATACAAAATGGTAAAATACAACAAACTTCAATAAGATTCAATTGGGTTTAATCCGATATGATGTGATGGAATAAAACGATCTGACAGATTCAATACGCAACTATTTGATACGCTCCTCGTGTTTTTTTAGTGATATTTCACAGTTGCAATGTCCCCATGTTACCCCTCAACTTTATTGCTGGTACTGCAAAAAAAAAAAAACCCTGAAGGGATCCAAAACATTGTCAAAGAAATGTTTGTTCAACTGAAAACAGGACGTCTCAAACTGCAAAGTCAACTATGAATCTCTCTGTACCATGAAGTGTTTACATTTGTTCAACTTCTTTTTTAATAAACGATAAATCTTTGGGCCGGGCGGGGGAATCATTCCTGCATTTATTCAGAGGGAAACAAGGCCAAAGTGTCAGCTCCAAAGGTTTTGGGGGTTTGACATTATGAAAAGTTGATGATTGAAATAAAAGAAGTAACAGGATAAGAGAAGCAGAAGTCCAGCACTGTGAAATGTAAAAAGTCTCAGTCAGATTGCGTTTAATTTGGTTGGCAGTTTTGCCACAATAAATGTTCTGTTGCTTTTCTCCAACGTGCCGTGCTGCGTATAATACTGGAAATCGAAATCCAGGAAGCTCAGAAACTTGGAGAGAAGCTGTAGCGGAAAAAGTTATAATTTGTGTTGGAGGCTGCAGGGTTTAAAATTAGCATTGAGGTGTTGGTTTGGCTACGAGGTGAGAGCGTGTGGAGCAGAGGTCTGGGGAAGGTGTTAACGCTCGAGTGGAGATCATAAAGTCAGGCTGTCGCTGGTGAAGCTTACGACGCCTGTGACCGCCACCAGGTTCTGGGTCTTAGACGGATCAAAGCAGCAACAGGAAGCTGAAAACTGGAGCTTTGGGTTTGGAGCGGAGCCCGCAGGAGGAAGAGGGAACAAGAACCTGACTGAGCTGTGGGACCAGCTGGGAAGAAGAAAACAGGCTTTTTGGTAACACGAGAGTTTGTCTGGGAACCAACGGGCTTCCCTGCCCAGGGAACAATGACTTCACAGACTCCTACAACAAGGAAATTAAAACTAAATATTTAGATTCCTCCCACGATTTCACACACGTGTTAGCGCAAGAATTTACGATGAATTCCATTTGGCCCCGGTTACTCGTAGATATGGTCGCGTGTTCTTTTGGGCACTTCAAGACAGTATTTCAATATTCTTCTGATCCAAGCATCTCTAGTGTGATGACCAATGACTGTATATAGAATGGACAGCGTGCTTCCGCCTGTCACCGTTATACGATTTTGAAGCCAAAAAACCCCGTTTCTCTAGCCGCCATTGTGCAGCCAGAGTCTGCGCAGTAGAGAATTTCCGGTGGAGCCAAGTAAAAAAGAGAAATAAAAATATTTATTTCTTCTTCTTCAGAAGGTTTAGTCTCCTTTTGGCTCTTTCCTGAAGTTTCTTATATCCCCGATAAAAACCACTCACGAACAGAAGCTGTCAACTATCGTAAAACGAAACTTATATCGCGGTTTTTAACGTCCAATAACTAATGAGAAACTAACTTCTCAGAAAAAAAAACACCTGAACACCATGCAGCCAGATGACATCATCATACTACGAATCGCATTTCTACTCTCTTTGCAAAGATGCTCCATAGCATTAAAAAATTTCAAAAGGGCCGAGTATAGACCAATACATGGGGAGGCGGGGCTTATGACCTATACTGCAGCCAGACACCAGGGGGCGGGGCATCTGCTGGAGGCTTCAGTTTGAGCCGAACGTCGTTACGTCCACTCATTATACAGTCTATGGTTTTAGCCTTTACCTCATGTTTTAGCCTCTTGCTTGTTTTAGCCTTTATCTCATGTTTTAGCCTGTCTTTTAGCCTCTAGCTCATGTTTAAGCCCCCAACTCATGTCTTAGCCTTTAGACCATGCTCTATCACTCTTCCATTTATCCTTCTTCTGTCCCTTTTCTGTCAGACATTCCAGCTCCCTTCCACCTTTACTTCTAAATAAATCACAGAAATCATTTTCAGCAGAGAAGAACTGATCTCCTGTCTCTCTGCTAAACTTTGTCAGCCGGCGTGGTGTTGTGGTAGAGACTTGCTGTAGTCTGTAGATCAATTCTATCTTATTCAACCTGATCAGGAAGCTGAGAAATGGCATTTAGAAATAACCTATTTTGCTGCTGATGATCTTATTTCAAATCCTGGATTATAATCAGGCATATATGCAGATATGAGACTTTTCTGGATCACTGAGAAAGTCCTCACAGAGGGGCGCGGATGGCCTAGTGGATATGGCTGCGCACCATGAGGTTTGCCCTCAAGCGGGCGGCCTGGGTTCGAGTCCGACCTGTGGCCCATTTCCCGCATGTCACTCCCCACTCTCTCTCCCCTTTCCGACGCTGTCCACTGTCCTCCTCTATCTAATAAAGGCACAAAGGCCAAAAAAAATAACATAAAAAAAAAAAAAAAAAAAAGAAAGTCCTCACAGTCCCTTTAAACATTGACAGCAGTTAAAAAGAGAAACTTGGCATTAAGTTTAATGTGCTCTTATTTGCACAATTAATACTTGTGTTTTGTTTTTGTGTTTTCCCGGCTCATATCTGGAATACATGGGGAGGCACCCGAATACTGGATATGACGTCGGTCTGTGGTCCCCCGCCCCGTAGACGACCTCCGAAGTCAAACTCGGCTTGCAGCAATGCAGGTGAGTAATATGTCAGATACCAAAATGGATGTTTCGAGTTTAGAGTGAGTCTACATTTGCTTTTACACATCTTCACTACACCACCTAAAAAATACAGACTGTACTTCGTAGAACTAGTTAATGATGTTCAAAAATTGGTTATAAAAAGAATAAATAAATAAGAGTAGGAAAAAGGGTGTTTCAGCTACTTAATACTTAATGAATTAATGCTCTCCTTCAGTCGACCAAAACAAAATTATACCCAGGGCAAATTTGGCAGATTTCAGTATTGACAGAGTAAGGAAACTTAATCTGTGTTCACAGGGAACATGTTGCGCTTTGCAAGTCTTCATCGCATCCAGATTCAAGTCAACATTGATTGTGCATCCCTAGTCGAAATAATATTCGAGTATGTGGAGTCAATACGGTTATTTTATGGCTAGAATTGTAAATATTTGATTCCTGGTCGGGCTGCCTTTGACAGAAAACTTGCAGTTACCAATGAGAGGAGCAGACTGGGAAGTGTCGTCAACTGTCAGCAAATGTCAACAAAACTCAGAGTTTTCCACAGTTTGGACTTAAACCAGATAAAGATAAATTCTCTTATCAGGATCTCTTTGTGTGGAAGTCGTCATCCATTTTTGTCCCATTAGGTAAGAAAGAAAGAAACCTAATCCCCCTGTTGAACATGTTGGTGATGATATTTGTTTTTTGTAGAACCTGAGCTGTGATCAGATTAGACCGTGTCGCTGATAACCAGGTTTTATCTGGAGTTGGTGGATGGTGGTAAACTCGAGCTGAGGGTGTTGAGTCATTGCACGTGTGAGTCACTGATGAGAGGATTGGAGGGGTGACGGCGTTAATGAGGCTTACTGAGGAGCACTCACTGGTTGGATGGCTGGTTGCTCCTGATAGGGCCCACAGAGGCCCCGCCAGTGCCCCACAGCCCATTAACTCACGGAGCCAAGCGGTCCACACGGGGCCGGCTCCCAACACAAACACTGGCGGCAACACCAGCACCAGCCAAAGAACTCTCCAGCTATACAAAGGAGCAGCGATACGGCTGACAGCCAGCTGTGTGTTTAACTGGAACATATCTGGAGTCAAATCACAACATTTAAAGTTTATAATACACAGAACATGTGATCCAGGTCAACACTGGTCGCGTGCCCAATACAACGCACCATAAATCAGACAGAAATGGAGCTCAGTGGTCAGACTGAGGAGTCAAAAAGCAGGAATGCTGCGTCGGATCATTATGTAATTTATGTATTTGCCTCCAGGCTGCGAAGTATAAATCTGCAGCCTGTTTTCTTTGAAGCTAATGATAAAAACCTGACTAACACCCTGAGTTCACCAAGAACAGCTCAATTAAAAAATAACAATGAGTTTAAATAGTCTATATGATGCCAAAGCCTGCCAAGAATACCCTGGCAGACGTGCCCCGAGAGAAACTGAGGTCGAGCACAAAAACTGACCATTAAAGTTAACACACAGAGCTACCACGTGACACAAAAACACCTTTTAGCAGCAGTGGGCGAGAAAACCAAAGTAACAAAGCCGAAGTCAGAGCGTCTTTGAGCAATTTCCGCTGCGGTTGTATGACCCGGGGTATATAATACTGTCTATACATTAAGTTTCTGTCACTCTGCCAAAGATTGCTGCATGAAATTCTTGAGGTTCCTGAAGTACTCAGTGAAAATCTGCGTGAATAACAGAGGAGGGACATGAAGAAGAGGCCCCGGCTGTTGATTTTAAGTAGCTGGATCAGAGCCGGCACCTTAACCCAAGCATGGGAAGGCAGACCTCATCTGCACAGCGTGGAAAACCGCATACATCATTTTAGTCTCTAACAAATAAGATTAATGGGAGCTGTGCTGGGGCGTGCACATTTCTGTGGTGTCCAGCGCACAGCGGCCAAACCAGGCGGACCGCAGCGCGAGACCTCTGGGACTGGCATGGCGAGCCCCTGTGAATGAGTGGCCCCGTCCGTCACTCAGCGGTGAGGTATCATCCACAAGCCCCGGCAGGACGCACAGCAAGTTGACAATAATAATAATTTCATAGGATTCATATTCACCTGAGACGTTTCCCTATGTCCCTAAGTCCTCACATGTGTAGTAAACCTTTGTACCCTCCTTACACGTCTCACTTGTTCTTTTACACAAAACTGTAAAAACCTCCAGTCAGCCTCCTTTCACCTATTTGGAATCAGATTTTTATTTCAGTTTGTTAAAATAATGAAAACTGGGAAGAGGAAGACAAAGAGCTGTCAAAGTTTTCTCACATTTCCAAAGATGAATATTAAATTAAAAATTTCACATTATTTGACAGTACTATAAGTTACTCAGTGTACTGTACTTCACTTCATTTAGCCATAATTTCATTTTTTTAAAAGCAAAAATTAGCGTACGACTAAGCATTAATTTCACTTTTTAGGCTGCCTTCATTCAAAAAACAATCATAAACACTTCTGAAGGTGAGTGATTACATTAGTTCTGTGAATTCTATACCTTTAACTAACCCAAAGCATCTTGTCTTCCTAAATACTTCACAATTAGCATGGTTCAGCGCTGTTTTTAGCTAATGTTAGCGTATAGCTAACTGTTAGATATGGGTCAATGACGTGACGTCCCTTTTTTTGTATCAAAGTGCAATATTTCCTTCCATCATGAATTGAGTATTTCATCACATGTATTTCTTTAATCTATGAAACCTGTGTTATTTGAACACATCTTTAAACTATTAAAATATTTGTACAAAAAAACACAAAACCAAGGAGTTTGGGGGTTTTATAGTCCACCACGTTGGCAGGACTGTTCATAGGTGTCATTAATTTGAGATTTTTAACTTACAGTCAATAACATTTAACTTTAATTTTTATGTCACCGTAATAAAATACGAACTTGGAAAAATTTATTTTGTAAGAAACGTTTATTTTTCTTAAAATTTCTTGTTGAGAAATGTAAAAAAGTTTTGTCCCGTAATTTTCACCTTGTCAAATGTCAGGGTGGTTCAACCGTAACATTAGACTTTTATTTTAAAGTGAAGAGAATAAAACAGGAAACAGGAAAGACGTAGTCGGTCTCCTCGGGTTTACTGTAAACACTGGTTCACCTTTTCAAACATCTAAAGAGACTTTATGACTATTTTTTCCAAAAAGGTGAAGTAACCACTGACCTTGTTAAAGGTACAGTCCACCTTGTTGGTTACATTATTACACTTTACAATAAAATTGTAGTTTAATAAATAGAATAAGTGTTTATTTTGTTTACACACAAAATGAAAATGTATGAGTCACTACAGACACTTGAGAGATACTTGCCAATAATTTCACACAGAAAAAATAACAGGAACATATAAATATATTTCCATATATTTGGTTGCACCACCTGACATTTTTGGGTGCTCAAATTAAAAATACTAAAAAATAATGAACCTAAAAACTTTGAAATGTTGGTCAACTACTGAAATCTGTTAGAAAACATAATTCTTCACTCAGAAATATGTTTTTTATCCATTTTCAAAGAACTTTTTAAAAAAACGTTTTTAGACCCTCTTTTTGTCATTGACCCACATACTTAAATCTTAGCACATAAAAATAGTCTCATTTAACGAAGCCCAGGTTTTATATTATATGTATTTTATTTAAAATACTTAAGTTGGCACAATTTGATCATCCATTTAAAATTAGCATGTTGCTAATGCTAAAGCTCAAAGAACAACATTCTTCAGGCATAAAAATGATCAAAAATAGTTTTTGTGTGCTGCTTTATCCAATAATTTGAATAAATAAAAGTCCCCGTTAGTGGTGATATGGGCTTGCAGATCGTTGGAACCATTATCAGCCACAGAGACATAAGTTCCAGTTTTGCAGACTGTACATTCTGCCTCCCATTTGTCCCGAACCGGACGAAAACAGGGGAACTTTTTTCGCATTTCATCAGTGAAATGACATTTACGTTTCGACATTTTCTCTCTGTTGGAGTGTTCTCTCGCGGTGTGTCTACCTGCCTGTCAGCCTGAGTGAGTGTGGAGAGTGGAGCGCCTCTGTACTGATTTGTGGATGAATGAATACATGTTCCGGGGTTCGGCTCGAACTCCACCTCTCAGAGCGTGTTTCTAAAGGAACCATTCAACGTGAACGATAAATACACTGGTCTGTGACGCGCTCAAGCAAGGCAAGCTCAAAAACCCAGACATTTGAAGGATTTTATAAACCCCGACCAGACAGCCTCTTAAAAGAGGACATGTCCGGGCATAAGAGGACATATGGTCACCCTAGACTAGGTTGCTAAAAACATCAGTATTGAGCAAACTGAGGAAAAACCGATGCGCCGTAAATGTCGTGTGAATTAGCAGCAAACAGAGCAGCTAACATCCTTCAACAATGAGATGCTTCAGACCAAAATAATGCTCCAGATAAGACTGACAAGATGTTAACTGTGACAGGCGATTTTGGGATTAGGAGCTGGGTACCGACTGCTGCTCGTACGCTGTAATAACAACCACCTACCTCACTGCCGCCATGTTCTTATCACAGCAGCAGAGTTTGATCGCTAATCTCTTCGCACTGATAGCGAGGGGGGCTGCAGCCTGCACAGGGAGCTTTTGTAGATGCCTGTATGGATAATGTTCACCAGCCTGTCGTCACAAACAAACGTGTGAGTAGGTGGACTCGCAGGATAGATAAAGATATCTAAACTCAGTTTTTTGTGTCTTCTGTTTTTTGGTTCATTGCTTCGAGAGATAATCAAACTCCCACGGAAGAAGAGAAAGAAGGAGCGAGGGAGATACGATCCTTCTCCTCTTTCTGATGCTGCCACTGTCTCTTTAATCTCTTGGCAATCCTCCTTGATCTGTGTTTGTGCCAGGCACCTTAACATCCTGCAGAGACGGAGCCCTGTGATGTTTCCATCTGAAAGGCAGCACAGAGATGCTACGGAGGAAGTAGATCAGATTTATTTATTTCATTCAGAGGGAATTCCAAACTTACTGAGTAAATAAATACACAGCTTCCTTTCTGAGAAAGAGAATACCGTGGAAAGGGAGAAACACGCCTGCGGGTGACTGTCGGTTTGTTGTCCGCTACCGACTATGTCTGTCCATCTTCTAAGTCCAAATTTTAGTCTCACTCCCCTAGACCACCCGAGACAATCAATCTTTTCCAAAGACGTCAAATTCAAGAAGTCTCATTGCTTTGTAAAGGTAGTCCGGACGTACAGTGCGAATTTGATACTCTACACCCTAAGAACTGTTTATCTTGGATTTGAAGTGTGATAAAAACAAAACACAAGTATTAATGGTGCAAATAAGAACACATTAAACTTAATGCCAAGTATCTCTTTTTAACTGCTGTCGATGTTTAAAGGGACTGTGAGGACTTTCTCAGTGACCCAGAAAAGTCTCATATCTGCATATATGCCTGATTATAATCCAGGATTTGAAATAAGATCATCAGCAGCAAAATAGGTTATTTCTAAATGCCATTTCTCAGCTTCCGGATCAGGTTGAATAAGACAGAATTGATCTACAGACTACAGCAAGTCTCTACCACGACACCACGCCGGCTGACAAAGTTTAGCAGAGAGACAGGAGATCAGTTTTTCTCTGCTGAAAATCATTTCTGTGTTATTTAGAAGTAAAGGTGGAAGGGAGTAGGGTTGTCAAAAGTATCGATACTGAAACGCCGTATCCGGATGCGATACTAACTTGCCATGGTATTGATACTATGGTGCGCGTGCCTGAGGTGCTCAGGTACGCGCAAGGACCGGCACCTTGGCTTTCATGACGAACTCCAACAGGTTAGTAAAGCTCCTGTTCTTCATTTATCTGACTGAACTAAACTGATGTTAGTCTGGACGGTGACCTGCATTAATGTTGGTTGTTTTGTTATTATTATCTGTGGCTACTGTAGACCGTGCTAGCCGCTTTTAGCTGCTGCTAAATAAATGTAAACTGTTTTGTTTTGTGTTATTAGCCGTTAGCTCACTAACATAACTCAAACGTGTTTTTTTTTTTTTTTTCAAAGATGCAGACTGAAGCAGAGAGGAGTCAACTGTTTGAAAAACAGTGAAAGTATGATCCCAAGTTTCCTGAAGCTTAAAAAATAAACAGATCTGTGGCAGAGAAGATCTGTGAGGATCAGGTGATGTTCAATTTAACTGGTAGTTGTTTACTTTTATAGTTTAGTACCTAAAATTATTAATCTAATTGTTGTTTCTTTTGTGTGTTTTTACCTCAGACAACCAAAAATAATGTAATTGTGGCAATTTTTGTTCTTTGAAGTTTTTTTTTGCTGGTGCAAAATTTAGATTTTGTAAACATTTGCAAGTTAAAAGAGTAAAACCTCAGTAGAACAGTGTGAAATTGTGTTATAACTTGTATTTATAAATACTTATTTCTTATTAATGCAATTAGTGAAAATGTGATTGCCTTGTTTCTTAATCTTCAGATTGTTTTATCATTTTATTGAATTGATTATTTATGTGGGGTTCTGTTTTTCATGTTAATAAAATGTATATTATGCCTTTTTAATTATTTGTCATTTTTTATTCCGTAGTATCGAAAATGGTATCGAGTACCAAATATTTTCCTGAGTATCGAGTTTGAAATTTCAGTATCGTGACAACCCTAGAAGGGAGCTGGAATGTCTGACAGAAAAGGGACAGAAGAAGGATAAATGGAAGAGTGATAGAGCATGGTCTAAAGGCTAAGACATGAGTTAGGGGCTAGAACATGAGTTGGGGGCTTAAACACGAGCTAGAGACTATAAGACAGGCTAAAACATGAGCCAGAGACAAAAGGACATGCTAGAGGCTAAAACACTGGTTTAGATGTTTGTGCTGTTGTTCAAACCTGAGAGTCTATCAATAAAATGAAGAGCCAGGTTACGTTTGCTCTGCTTGGTGAGGTTGGGGTTGGTAGATGAGCACTGGTAGGACACAACCAGGATTCACTCACATTAAACATTACTGACATGTCTCAGGGCACCGGGCTGTGAGTAGCGCTACATGTAACCGGCTACTGAAAGACGCTACAAACTTACAAAGTTTGACTGTTGACACGTTTCAAACAACAGCGCAACATAAGTCTTGATAAATAAAAAGTTGTGATGAACAAAGAAAAGTAGAATTAAAAGGAAGATGTGATCAGTTTTCAGCAATCCTCTGGTCGAGAGAGTGCCGCTTTTCACAAAGTATTTGAAACATTCCCTGACTGTAGGATGCAGTCAGTGGGTGAAAGTGATCATGGGAAACAGTGTTTTTATCTCAGAGAACACTACAGACTCCAACCAAAGGTGGCACAGCAATCAAATATCATGACCCGCTCACGATACATCATCCCTGACTTGCGAAGTTTCTTGAAAAAGCAGAGAATAAAACTGGTGCATTAAAGAACGAGAACACGAACCACAAAGGTAAACCAACCTAAAACTGTCTGATTGAGCGAAGGAGTAAGAAAGATAAAGGTTTGAAATCTCACCTGCATGATACGCGACTGACCCCCTGCTCCATCCTGGGTGTCTGTTCTTGGGGTAATCCTGCAAAGACACAAACAGTCACATTAAACCAGCTTTTCACCAGATTATTACTGCAACTAATGTGCCAAAAAAAGCCCGTTCAACACAATTTTATAGTAGTATTGTAGTAGCTTTTCGTGACCAAGTGAAGACACTCACAAAATTTCCTTATTACCCTAAACGTTTACTTCCACTTTCTGGGAGGTTTATCAATACATTGTCAAAATTACTCTCCTTCATTAGTGGTGTTCTTTTCTCTTCCCCAAAAATAAGCAACCATAAAAATTCTTGAGTAAGTCCAACTGTACATTCTGGGATGCTTTTGCCTTTATTGGATGTGACAGTTGAAAAGGACAGGAAATAAGGGGAGTAAAGGGAGTAAAGGGAGACAGGACGCCGCTCTTATTATGAACTCATTAGTGCCAACAGCTTGTAAGTAAAGCCAAGTCATCAATACATAAATTCATTGATCCTCTNCAAGTTGTGTTAAAATATCATCATAACATCATCGAAAAGCACTGGTTCACTTCTGTGAGTGTTTTAAAGGAATAATGGGATTTGCAAATGAAGGTGAAAGACCCTCCAAATAGTTATGTAACAGTTTTAATGAGAGGAAGTAATCACCACAAGAAAAGAGAAGGGGTTTTTATTCGTTGGTATTTTTAAGAACTCATTCTCCAACTGTACATTCTGGGATGCTTTTGCCTTTATTGGATGTGACAGTTGAAAAGGACAGGAAATAAGGGGAGTAAAGGGAGTAAAGGGAGACAGGACGCCGCTCTTATTATGAACTCATTAGTGCCAACAGCTTGTAAGTAAAGCCAAGTCATCAATACATAAATTCATTGATCCTCTAGAGCAGTGGTTCCCAACCTTTTCCAAATCAGGGCCCACTTTAAATACTCAAAAAATTTTGCGGCCCATCTCCGACCCCATAAAAACAGAAGCCATTTATGCTTTCGGGGCACTTTTCTTATTAAATATATGAATATTTGAAGATGTTGAACCCTTAGGATACCAAATCTGCAGGAAAAAAACGACCTTATTTTTAAATGACTGGCATTTACAAACCATTTGTCCAATCCAAAAGCTGAAAAAACTGGCAAAACTGTCAGATTTTCAAGTTTCCGGAGTACCTGAATGCATCGTGAGGTCAACAACGTGCCTTAACAGAGCAAAAAAGACGAGAAGTTCATCAACGTTGCCTTGATTCTCATATCCGCTTTGAAAATTCCCAGAAAATCGACTGTTCACTTTAATTAAATTCTGTTAAAAAATTAAGCCTTAATTGATGAACAGACCTGAAAAAAACTTTGAATTTCTTCTGAACCTATAGAGGAGCAGAACTTCACTTTGTAAAGGAAAATGATGAGTTAAAAATGTGACGGAAGCAAAAAAAAAAAAAAAAACAGGAGCTATTTGGTGTATTAAGAGTTAAAGTCCTTTTAAACGCGCCTGATTTTTAGCATTTAATACATTATTTAGTATGTTTTTATCGTCATGTAAACCTCCCCTGTCACACACACACACACTAAAATCTAACTATTTTGGAGATGATTTGGCGGCCCCCTTGCAGTACGTTCGTGGCCCACCAGGGGGCCGCGGACCACAGGTTGGGAATCATTGCTCTAGTGACACCTTTTTCCAAGATTGAAGTTTGTAGCTGTGCCTTCTAAGATCAGTTCACCATGGAGAGAAATCAAAGCTCCACTCCAACTCTGAAGAAGAAATCCAGTAGCAGGTTTCAGAGTCTCCAAGTGATCTGTGTTTTGACAACCAGCGCCCCAAAGCAGGTTACTGTATTCAGCGTTATAACGTACGGCCGAGTGTGTTTTGGATATCTGTCAGTATCTGCTTCTCCTCTCAGGGGTGAAGATGTGTTTTTCTCTCTCTCTCTTCATCTGTCTGCATGTACAGTGTGTGAGTCTTTCTCCAGGTGTCACCATGCCAATAGAAATAAGCGACGGGCCAACTCCGGGATAAGATCGAGGGATGACTCAGATATAATTACCACAGATTGTATCTGTCTTTTAAAGCTGCACCTTCACTGATCAGGAGACGATGATGATGAGGAGGTTCATGATATTTCACTCCTGTTCTGTTTCTTCAGAGCTTCACTTTCTAAATACATACAAGGGGTCCAACAGTTAACCAGTATCACACTTTTATAGCTTAAAAAGTAAAAGTTCACCAAATGTTTCTGTTCCAATTCTTAAAGCTTTAAGAGACTGTGCAGCAACAAGTTAAAACAAACAAACAAAGGGAACTTCCCTCTTTTCAACTAAAAGAGGCTGAAGTTATTGGCATGGGAAGAAAAAAATTCCCTGAAAAGAAAAAAAAAAAAACAGGGAGGAAGATTTCCAAATTGAAAAACTGGCAGTAAAGCATCATCGCATGAGTAAAAGCACTGTGATGCTGAACCTGAGCCGTGGAATTTCTTCTGAAAATATGATGATATGAAAAAATCTACGTGATTCGTCCCAAGTATGAGAAGACAAAAGTGAATCTAAGAGTTTTTATGTACATGTGAATTTCCCTTGGGATCAATAAAGTATCTATCTATCTATCTATCTGTCTATCTGTCTATCTATTAAGGGGCCATTTTCATGAAACACAAAAGTATTGTTGGGTTTCGGCCTCTTGTTTACATGGAAACCGTGTTTTAGCCAACTACAAATGGAAGATTCTGAAAACAACCACCAGTTTGGAATTTTTCTGAAATGGCTGAAACAGTTTTTTTTCCACTATATTTTTTTTTTTACATTTATAGTGTGCAACCTTGTCGTGTAAACAAGGCCTAAAATGCCCCCTGACGTCAAAGGGGGTAGATCACCAAGAGTTGAATCAAGCTTCAAATCTCTGCTAAAAACTCACCTTTAAGTTAGCTTCTAATCTGTGATCGCACTGTTGTTTTATTGTCTGAAGTGTTTTAATTGATGTATGCATTTGGGTGAATGACGTGACGTCCCTTTTTTGTGTCCGAGTGTAATATTTCCTTCCATCATGAATTGAGTATTTCTAGTGTACATAAAGAAATAAGATACTTTGGACACAATAAACTTGTGTAGAAATTTGATAATTTTATATTGTACAAAAAAACACAAAACCAAGGAGTTTGGGGGTTTTACAGTCCACCACGTTGGCAGGACTGTAGTATCCACAGTAATTAAACTCTAAAAATTGAATGTCAGTTATTGTAAATGGAATTTAAAAATACAGTGGCATTATTTTATGCTTGAACCTTTTTAAATAAAACATTCTTTGTGAATAAAAAGAATTTTAAAGCTGTTGAGAAATTTAAAAAACTTTTGTCCCGTAATTTTCACCTTGCCAAATGTCAGGGTGGTGCAACCGTAACATTAGACTTTTATTTTAAAGTGAAGAGAATAAAACAGGAAACAGGAAACTGCATCAGCCAGAGGAGCCCAAATGACATTTGTGACCAAGTGGAAAAGTTTGTAGATTTCTCTGAAATACTGATAAAAAAAGTTTTTTTCACTTCATTGGTGACTGGAACAATTTCCATGTCAGGTGGTACAACCAATGTAATAATGTGAAATGTTATTTTAACATCAAATTATTTATCTTATTCACAAATAAAAGAAATGAAACACACAAAATGAAAATGTATGAGTCACTACAGACACTTGAGAGATACTTGCCAATAATTTCACACAGAAAAAATAACTGGAACATATAAATATATTTTCATATAATTGGTTGCGCCACCTGACATTTTTGAGTGCTCAAATTAAAAATACTATAAAAAAATGAACCTAAAATCTTTGAAACTGATTTTTGAACGAATAAATACATGTTCCGGGGTTCGGCTCAAACTCCACCTCTCAGAGTGTGTTTCTAAAGGAACCATTCAACGTGAATGATAAATACACTGTTCTGTGACGCGCTCCACCTAGGCAAGCTCAAAAACCCGGACATTTGAAGGATTTTACAAACCCCGACCGGACAGGCTCTTAAAAGAGGACGTATGGTCACCCTAAGCTAGCAAAAATCTGCGCTCAGGTTGAATATGAAATAAAAAAACAGTCGATTGTGCGTATCATCGCAGCCCAAATGAGCAGAGGTTCATCCTCTGACAGCTCCAGACTGATTCGACTCCTGATTATTAAAATAATATCACTGTCAAAGTAAGGCTAACAAACTTTCTGAGCAGATATTTTATTCATGAGTCACTGAAAAGTGCAATTGACACATCCTTAAACACTGCAAGCTCTCAGCAGATGGTAGATAATTCTCTCTGACTGGTGTTTGTGGATTCGGTGATAGTTGCAATAAAGCTACTTGGTAGAGAAAATGGCCCTAATGTATAAAAACCACAACTCTTCACTGAATCAGGCCCAGAGTTTTCAAAGTGTGACCAGAAAAACGACAGAGAAAGGTAAAAGTGTGCAGCCTTTTGGAAAGTGAAAGCTCAGCCACTCACCACTGATGCAAAGACTAAAGAGCCAACACACTCCTCAAAAACAGATTAGCACCAAAGCTATCATTACTGTTAACACTTGTATGGATCGGAAAAATAATTAATAAGGACGGTGCAAGGAGAGACAGAAAGAGAGCAGCAGCATCTGAGGACAGGACATGAGGGAAACGTCCTGGGTCCAGTCTGACAACCCCATCAGGGCTCCAGGAACAGGAAATGGAGATAGATGGGGAAAAATCAAGCAGGAGAGAGGGATGAGGATAGAGTGAGACATCAGCAGAGGAAGACAGAGAGACATGGAGGAATGCAGCTACCGCTCCAAGCCTGAAAACCCCTTGATCCGCCAAGTCTGCTCCTCTTCCCCCCTCGTCTCAACCACAACCCGAGGATTCCTCTGGCTGACTGGCATGTGGGCAGCATCTCCACCAAGAGAGCGGGAACGTCTGAGTGTTTTGCTCCCTGATTGATGACCCACAGGCACCGTTCTGATCAGACTTTTTTTGAGGATGAACATTAGGAACGGCTACAGAAATAATGAGTGGATTTGCAGAGCTTTAATGTAAACCGCAGACTTGTGTCTGATAAATGGATCAACTGTTAAATGCCTGTTTTCATAGCTGTCTTCTCCGTAATTGTTGTGTCCATCATCTCTAATTCAAAACATCTCCTCAGTGTGCAGTGTGGCTGCATGTTATTGGAAAAAACTGACACGGACATACCTTTTCTTTCTGTGATATGAAAAAAACGAGCCAAAAAATTCAGCCTCTTTCTATGTTTGTAAACAGTCATAATTATTCAAATGTCTGACCTAAAGGCACAGTGAAGACTTTATAAGTGGGCTGTAAATAGTCTCACTTTTAAATATATGTCCGTACAGCGTGGCTCCGCCTGTCACCGTTCTACTTTTTTGAAGCCAAAAAAACCCGTTTCTCGAGCCGCCATTGTGCAGCCAGAGTCTGCGCAGTAGAGAATTTCCGATGGAGCCAAGTAAAAAAGAGGAATAAAAATATTTATTTCTTCTTCTTCAGAAGGTTTAGTCTCCTTTTGGCTCTTTCCTGAAGTTTCTTATATCCCCGATAAAAACTACTCACGAACGGCAGCTGTCAACTATCATAAAACGAAACGTGTATCGCGGTTTTTAACGTCCAATAACTAATGAGAAACTAACTTCTCAGAAAAAAAACACCTGAAGACCATGCAGCCAGATGACATCGTCATACCACCTTAGTGATTTCTACTCTCTTTGCAAAGATGCTCCATAGCATTGAAAAAATTGAAAAAGGGCCGAGTATAGACCTTATGTCCCCCTCCGCCCCGAATACTGGATATGACGTCGGTCTGTGGTCCCCCGTCCCGAATACTGGATATGACGTCGGTCTGTGGTCCCCCGCCCCGAATACTGGATATGACGTCGGTCTGTGGTCCCCCGAGGGCTTATGACCTATACTGCAGCCAGACACCAGGGGGCGGGGCTTATGACCTATACTGCAGCCAGACACCAGGGGGCGGGGCATCTGCTGGAGGCTTCAGTTTGAGCCGAACGTCGTTGCGTCCGCTCATTATACAGTCTATGGTTTGTACATAACCCAAGATTTAAAATGAGATTATCAGTTCCAATACTGATTATTTCTAAATGCTATTTCTCAGTATCTGTGGTCAGGTCTGATTTTCTGTTACAGACATGTCTTAGAGCACCAGGCTGTGAGAAACACCAAACAGTCTGCTCACTTTCAGGTAGAGCTGATCGATAAGCAAAAATATTCGAATGGCAATTATTTTTCCCAGCAATTGAAATTTTCGGTGCAATTATTTCTAGGATCCCCATCCTATGTGTTTTTAAACAAACACATTGTAGGAAATAAACATGACATTTTAATTTTAGTCACTTTTTGTTATTTTTCCACCAATTTTGGAACATTTTTTGCAACCAATGGAGTATTTCTCATGTTAAATCCCAACTTTCTTGCCATTGTTTTGTTGACTTTGGCTATTTTCACCACACTTTTTTTTCTACTTTTCTCCCTATTGTTGCTACCTTCTCACTTTTTACCAGTTTTTCTCAGAATTTTCTTGCGGGTTTTTGTTCCTTTTGGGCCTGTTTGGTCACTTTTTGCTCTTTTTTCACAACTTTTGAACCATTTTTTAAGTTTTATCCCAACTTTCTAGCCATTTTTTGTTGCCTTTGGCTATTTTCACCACAGTTTTTTTTGTTACTTTTCATCCATTGTTGCTACCTTTCTCAGTTTTCTCAGAGTTTTGTTGCATTTGGGCCAATTTGGTCACTTTTTACTCTTTTTTGACCACTTTTGGACCATTTTTTGCTACTTTCTGAGTATTTCTCAAGTTTTCTCCAAAATTTCTTGCTAATAAAAACAAAATGTTCCTTTTCCTGAGCTTTTTGAATTTCTGAATCCCCTGTTTTGAGCTATTTATTTGTTTTATTTTATTCATCTATTTATTTTCATATCTTACTGATCTATGTTTTTATATGTGTGTATGTGTTTAAATGAACTTATACATAAGTGAATTTATCGTATGTTTAAGTAACTGAGTGGACTTGGGTGTGAAGATGGAGTGTTATTTTATATTTATTTTATTATTATTATTAACTGTTTGTCAATTGACTGTATTTGTTACTGTCACTGTTGTGTCTTTATGTTTTTTCTTTGTATATTTGGGACCCCTTGAAAATGAGATGCTGCATCTCAAGGGTCTTTCCCTAATAACTTCAATTCAAATAAATTTTTGCTGCTTCTTGACCATCGTAGGCGATCTTAAAATTATTGTTATTGCTACTTCTTGCTGTTTTTTGCAACTTTTCACCACTTAGATTGTTTCCCTTGCAAAGGTAGTTTTGAACAATTTGGTTGAGCGGGATTGAATGACACCGGTGTGGAGCAGAAAACATTAATTGCAAAAAAAGTTTGATCTAGTTTATGACACAGGTTAAAGAAATAATGCACTGCCTGGGATCGGAATAGTGCAACAGTTCATTTCTCGTTTTAATCCAATTTGCGATTAATTGCCCAGCCCTTCTTTTGTGACACTTAACTACAAACTGAGTTTACATAGTTTGATTCTCGTCACCTTTCAAACATCAAATAAATACATAACCTCAGCGCTTTGCATCCTGTGAAAAGTTGTTTTAAAATAAAGAAAAGTGGACTTGCTCCCTGAATGTTTGAAAACAAAGGCGTCCCAGAACTGCTGCGAATGCTACGACATGATTTCTAGTGTTTTAAGCTTTTTTTTGTGAAATGCTGTTCAATAGCAGCGATTCTGAAGCAGGTGCTGCACCAACAATAAAAAATTAAATGGAAATTGGAAGAAAAATCTGACTCGGCTTTACAGAACAGAAACACAAGCTTCGCCAAGTTTTATAAATCACTGTGGCACGTAGGAGCATAACATTTCCAACAGGATGTTCAAGTACCTGAAAAAACAGTTTGAAAGTGTAAAAATAAGATTTTGATCCTCTGAAGTGTTATTTCTTCACAGAGTCTAACCGTAGATTCTATAAAACAGATAATATTGTATTGTTTTGTGGGACTTGGCTTCCCGTTTCATAAAAGAAACATTGAAACCTTTTGTGGTTTAGAAATTACAACATTAAATGCTGTGATTTTTGTTTTCCAATCGGCGGTGGCGCCGCTAAATCATACATTCATTCCTCTCTATCAACACACGAAGGAATGCGTTTCGGAAGACGGACGCCGTTATATGCAGCCGGTCCGCTTTCATGTTAACCTTTAAAACGTGGTCACTCCTCGTGTTGACCTGCTGGAGTGTGAAATACACGCTGCTCTTACAACAATAAACACTGGAGTTTGTGTCCGCAGCATGAGGGGGCTGCAATATCTGATCCACAGCTGCTGATCCACAGCTGCCTGCATTTCCACACGGTGGCAGAGTAAACAAGTCAGAAGGTGCGGGCCGAGCGGGGAACCGTGTGGAAGCAGATAAGCATCATCTGCAGCAGGTATCACCCTGGAATATCTCAGTGCTGTCTAAAAATATATCTAAAGTCATGATTTACCACAGATGTGAGCCTTTGGGTGTGTTTGGAAAGTGCAGTTAAGGATGGAAAGTCGAGTGTTTCTGTTGGTGCGTGCCCACACAACCTCACCTATACGGGTTGGGCACAGACAGTGTTGTGAACTAATGCAGGTTTGTTTGTTTAACCTCATGTCATCGGGCTAAAACCTCCAGCTCCCCACGCGATATCTGCAAAGGTCTGACACTCGCTGACGTTGTGCCGTGTTTCGCTGTGCATGGGCATGTTTCATCGCCGCTAACGGATGCAAGGACTCGCCTGATACAAACGCATTAAACTAATATTAATAGGTTTGTTCTGTTATTGTTATGGAGAGGTGGAAACGTTGACAGTTTGGCAGGCTGCGCATGTTACATTTGGCCCCGCTGAGCTGAGACAGAGCTGCTCAGTTTCACAAGTGTCATTAGAAACCATGTGTTCTGATTGTGAGCTGGATAAATAAAGAGTGATTGATATTGGGCTGATTTTTGCCCTCAAGTGACCCTAACAACTAATATCTTCTTCAAATTTGAGGAACTTTAACTACAGCAACGTAAGAGCAGTTTGATTCCAAGTCTTCAGCCTAAATTCCTTCCTTTGCCCAACAAATTAATATGGACTTTCTAATGTTTTCTACTATCAATACTATGATTACAGAAAGAAAAACCATTGAAGGATGTTGATATATAAATCTAAAATAAATACTACAATAAAGAACCAAAATACTTGTCTATTATTGTTGCTTTTATGTTGTAGGTGCCTTTTAAACTGGTGTTCGTTTTTCCTAATGGCTCTTTTCCACTATACAATTCCAGCCCTACTCTACTCGACTCATCTACAACGCGACACAAACATAATTTTGTACTAACATATGTGCCACCGTGGTCTTTAAAGGAAAAAAAAAAGCTTTTAAAAGATTTCATTAAAGTGATACAGCGGCTCAATGTCGGTCGTCATGACAACGGAGGTAAACAACAGCCTCGTGCTGCTGCACGCGGAGGAAAACGAAGGAGCTGCTTCCTGACATCAACTCTTCCCTGGATCCAGTGAGATCACTTTAATTTTTGATTTTTGGGCCTGGTATAGCAGAGATGTTTTGTTGATCAATCATTCTTCTTTGAACTGGTTTTCCTTTTTGGTTCCCTGTGGATTAATGGACTGATTGGTGCTTAAAGACTCTCGTGGCAGACAGATCGCTCCTGCACCGACCAACTTTGATTTAATTTAAAAGACTTTTTAAACCGAACTATCTTTGCTGTTAACTTCTTTTTTGTTTAAAAAGGACTTTTAACTTATTTAGGGATCATGAAGGAGCATTTTAGGGCTGTGTTTTGTCTTCATTCAGTGCAAGTTCAGAAAAAAGCAAAGCAAAAAAGCGGCTAGAAGAAGCGAGAAGTACGACAGCTTCTTTGGCGACACTCTCTGACCAATGAGTGGTTGGCAGACCGTCGACGTCTAGGGCCATAAGTGATACAGTAATGGTAGATGATTTCATTTTGAAAGGCTATAAATCTGAAGTTTCATGCAACAAAGCAAAAAAACAGCCAGAGTAACACAAATAAGTGTTTTAAAAGGCTGCTTTATGTCCATATAAGCAACCAGTTGATGGAGGCACAAAATGACCACACGCTCAAATGTTTGCTTTGCTTGCAAACATGTGACGGCCTTATTTATTTGAAAAACTGTCGCAAAAATTTATACACACCTTCAGCTTCACTTTGTGACATCTTGCAGAAAATAGCAGAAAATATTCAAAGCTGTTGCTTTTTTCTAATTAAAAAAAAAAAGATTTTTCAGAAAGACTGCTTCTGCACATTAACTTTTTCCTTTCTGGGAAACATCAACTTACTCACAAACGAAGGAAGTCATAACTTTCATGGCTGAAATATTATCAGTGACACAGCAACATGTGCACTTTAAATTGTAATTGTGCGTCAACACCATTGACTGTATATAGAATGGACAGCGTGCTTCCGCCTGTCTTCGTTCTACGATTTTGAAGCCAAAAAACCCCGTTTCTCTAGCCGCCATTGTGCAGCCAGAGTCTGCGCAGTAGAGAATTTCCGGTGGAGCCAAGTAAAAGAGAAATGACAATATTCATTTCTTCTTCTTCAGAAGGTTTAGTCTCCTTTTGGCTCTGTCCCGAAGTTTCTTATATCCCCGATAAAAACTACTCACTAACAGCAGCTGTCAACTATCGTAAAACAAAACTTATATCGCGGTTTTTAACGTCCAATAACTAATGAGAAACTAACTTCTCAGAAAAAAAAACACCTGAACACCATGCAGCCAGATGACATCATCATACTACCTTAGCGTGAAGATGAGACAAACGTTTCTACGAGGTGTTCGTAATTTTTTTACGTTTTCCCGGCTCATATCTGGAATACATGGGGAGGCGGGGCTTATGACCTATACTGCAGCCAGACACCAGGGGGCGGGGCATCTGCTGGAGGCTTCAGTTTGAGCCGAACGTCTTTACGTCCACTCATTATACAGTCTATGATCAACACACCCCCGAGCCTCTGACTGCTTTGGCCCCGTGCCCCCCCCCCATCATAAATCTGCCCCCCTGTTTGAAAACCACTGTACTGGATGATGAGGGCCTAAGTCAAATCCATTAACTGAAGCAATAAAATTGATGTAAATAAACCAACTTTTGATGCCCAGTGACTACATACAGGTGCAGCTAAAAAAAATAATTGGAACATTGGAAAGTTCTTGTTTAAAATAATTTGATTTATAAATATATCACGTCACCAAGTTTGATGGAGGTGAAGTGAAACCCTAAAAGTCATTTGTAGTTTGGATGATTTTGGGGTTATAACGACTGAAAATCAGGAATCAGTATCTCAGTTTACTGTGCTCTGACTCCAAACTTATTCCCACATTGTTTTTGCAAACAGGACTTGATGTACGCTTTTGTTCGTGTTAATATATTCAAAATAGCTTCTGGTCTTTTTAAATCCTGCAGTGTCATCTCAGCACTGATACTGAGAAACACAAACAGTGGATATTTGGATCCAGGCCGTGTGCTGTTGGGTGCTGAGTGGTAATTTTGTTTTTAGAGCTTTTTCCTTGAACAAAGCTACCTCCCACAGCTGAAAACCATTACACAAAAGGAACACCTTGTACATTGTTGATGTGCTGGATGTTCTACATGTTCCTCAGCTTTCAGTGGCACAGTGACCTTGCCTTTGTTTTATCCTGAAAGACCCTTTCACAATAAAAAGTTTGACGGAAGCAGCAGTTAAATATGGTTCGCAAGACTGCTGCATCAGAGGAGGAAGAGGAAGAGGAAGAGAGCCGTTCTCATGAGCTGGCCCCGGAGTAAACCAGGACAGAGGAAACCCTGCCGTCAGGTCTACGGAGCAGTTTCACGAGTGTGAGAGTACATACTGTTTGTCTGTGTGTGGCTTTAAGACCGTATTTTAGAACATGGACAGAAAGTCTGTACAGTCATAAAAGGCGAGCTGTGAAAACCATTAGCTCTATTCAGACGCTGAGCGATGGTATAATCGTACCTTCAGTCCTGATCTGGTACCAATGGGGCTCCAGAAACGTCTTTATCACCGAACGGGGAATCAGAGCACCAGTCAGTGCACTCAAATCAGTCAGCTCACAATAACTGGGTTTAGGTAAAACGTTATACAACAAACTACAACACTGTGGTGCCTGAAACATCATTGGGATGAGAGAAACTTCAGAAATCCATGTTTTTTTTCCATAAAACTTAACTTAAAGAGGGGGATCATGTCTTTTTTTTCTTTAAAGTTATTCCGTCCCCAAGCGCAGATGGCCTAGGTGTTTAGGTTGCGCTCCATGAGGTTCAACTTCATGCAGGTTTGACCTGTGGCCTCTTCCCTGCACGTTAATCTCCCGTCTCACCCTGTTTCTTACTCTATCCCCTTTCCTCTCTTATTGTATTTAAGGACGCGGTCACACTTGTCAACTGTAGCGTGCTTGGACACGCTTCAAACGTAAGGTCCGGCTTGTTCGGCCAGTGTGACCGCAAGTAAACCGCCTCTGCACGGCCTCATTCCCCATCTTTGGCATGCCTGAAAGAGGTGTGCTAAAGGGCGGCCCATAGACTGTATAATGAGTGGACGGAACGACATTTGGCTCAAACTGAAGCCTCCAGCAGATGCCCCGCCCCCTGGTGTCTGGCTGCAGTATAGGTCATAAGCCCCGCCTCCCCATGTATTCCAGATATGAGCCGGGAAAACTTTAAAAAATGACGATACCTCGTAGAAATGTTTCTCTCATCCTTACGCTAAGGTAGTATGATGATGTCATTTGGCTGCATGGTGTTATGGTGTTTTTTTTTTTCTGAGAAGTTAGTTTCTCATTAGTTATTGGACGTTAAAAACCGCGATATAAGTTTCGTTTTACGATAGTTGACAGCTGCCGTTCGTGAGTAGTTTTTATCGGGGATATAAGAAACTTCGGGAAAGAGCCAAAAGGAGACTAAACCTTCTGAAGAAGAAGAAATAAATATTTTTATTTCTCTTTTTTACTTGGCTCCACCGGAAATTCTCTACTGCGCAGACTCTGGCTGCACAATGGCGGCTAGAGAAACGGGGTTTTTTGGCTTCAAAANTTTTTTTTCTGAGAAGTTAGTTTCTCATTAGTTATTGGACGTTAAAAACCGCGATATAAGTTTCGTTTTACGATAGTTGACAGCTGCCGTTCGTGAGTAGTTTTTATCGGGGATATAAGAAACTTCGGGAAAGAGCCAAAAGGAGACTAAACCTTCTGAAGAAGAAGAAATAAATATTTTTATTTCTCTTTTTTACTTGGCTCCACCGGAAATTCTCTACTGCGCAGACTCTGGCTGCACAATGGTGGCTAGAGAAACGGGGTTTTTTGGCTTCAAAAACGTAGAACGGTGACAGGCGGAAGCACGCTGTTTATTCTATATACAGTCAATGGGGCAGACCACCTCATGCACGAGCATCCCCACTGGCAGAGTGTGTACACGATACAAAATGCATGACATGATTGCCGCAACCGCTCCACAATAGTCATTTCAACAACGGCGGAGGGCTATGTTGGTCCAAAACAACTAAACAGAGGCTAAAAAGTGAGTGAAGTTGTAACAGTTCTCTCCATGTTCTCTAATCTGCTGACTCCAACGAAAACGCGTCTTGTAAACAGACGCTTCATAGTGACCGCCAGCCGTACTGTCCTGTGGGTGAGTGGCGCTGCACCATATCGCGGTTTTTAACATCCAATAACTAATGAGAAACTAACTTCTCTGAAAAAAAAAACACCCGAACACCATGCAGCCAGATGACATCTTCATACCACCTTAGCGTAAGGATGAGAGAAACGTTTCTACGAGGTATCGTAATTTTTTTAAGTTTTCCCGGCTCATATCTGGAATACATGGGGAGGCGGGGCTTATGACCTATACTGCAGCCAGACACCAGGGGGCGGGGCATCTGCTGGAAGCTTCAGTTAGAGCCCAACATTGTTACGTCCACTCATTATACAGTCTATGTTTGAGGTCTGTTAAGAGATTTCTACAACATATTCAGAGTACTCCCATTTCTAAGATACACACTAAATGTTTTGTAAAGATGAGTTTCTACCAACAGTTTTGTCTCAAGAATCAAACTTCACCAACATTCGAAGTCTTATTGAGTGAAGTTTTAGGGCGTTTCTATGTTTTTTTGGATCATAATTTTCTTTTTCTTGTCATTTTAATGTTCTGAAAAAGTTTCCTTCTACTTCATCTCCCCTCCTCACCTCTACACCCCCCCTCCTGCCCTCACGTCCACATAACTTAACCTAGATCTCTCTTTGTCCCCGAGCCTAGCAACCGCTGTGTGTACCGGATAAAAAACAACCGTGATACGAGCCGGCGTATGCATGCTGTACATCCATGGCGACTCTTATCTTCACGCAGGAATGAAGGAGGAAGTGGCAGGTCATGCCAGGTCTGAGACTAACAGCGGGGTCAAAACAGATCTGAGATTAAAAACACATAAAAACAACACATTTACCTTACACACAAAGCATCCACACTTATCACATAGCAGGAATTCCTCTGACTTTCCTCTTGGACAGGAAACTGGCAACTGTGGCTATGGGGATACAAAAATGTACTTCCACCTTTTTTGAACCAGTTCATTTTATGATAGTGTATTAAAACTTAACTGTTGCTCAACTTCTGAGAGTCTGACTGGACTGAAGGAAAGTCCAGTTACATGGGAAGATCTTTGGTTTGCAATGAAAAAGTAGAAGCTCAGTAGAAACTAGAAGCTTAATTAAACGGTTGTACTATGCGTCAACCATGCTCAACATCCTCATGTTCCCCAAGTATAATATTTAACATGCATGGGAAACTGGTGTCACAGAGTTCTCCTGAAGATGCAAGTATTAAGTTTTAAAATGCCAAGGAAATTAAAATTGGGAAATATTGTTTTTGATCATGTGTGCATCAAAAAGACTAAAGCTGCGTCCAAAACTTGAGAGAAAAAATTCAAATTAGCCAAAAAACTCTGTGTTTCAGACTGTAAGTCACTACAGTCCAAGTACAGACCAGGCCTTGCTCCTCCCCTGCTTGCAGACTGCAGAGTGAAGCAACATCAAAACTTTATCAAAATATGTGTTTCATAAAGTTGAACAAAGTTGACTCACTGGAACAAAAAAATAGTTTATTCTGAATTGCCTGTTTTCTTATCCCTACAAAAGGTATGGTAGAAGAAAGTCTCCCTTTTTGGTAACTCTTTGATTTCTTCAGCGCCGACAGGTGGGTACATCATAGCTGTTCGCTATTGGCGCTTTTCCACTATACAATTCCAGCTCTACTCGACTCGGCTCTACACGGTTTGGTTATCTTTTCCACTAACCCGACTACAGACTCACGGTGGGCGTGGATCTTATAACACAGCTGCGCTAAAGTGCTGCGCAGAAGTGCGTACATGTCATCTATAACACGACACAATCATAATTTTGTACTAACATATGTGCCACCGTGGTCTTTAAAGAAAAAACAAAGCTTTCAAAAGATTTCATTAAAGTAATACAGCGGCTCAATGTCGGTCGTCATGACAACGGAGGTAAACAACAGCCTCGTGCTGCTGCACACGGAGGAAAACGAAGGAGCTGCTTCCTGACATCAACTCTTCCCTGGATCCAGTGAGATCACTTTAATTTTTGATTTTTGTTCCTGGTATACCAGAGATTTTTTTGTTGATCAATCATTCTTCTTTGAACTGGTTTTCCTTTTTGGTTCCCTGTGGATTAATGGACTGATTGGTGCTTTAAGACTCTCGTGGCAGACAGATTGCTCCTGCGCCGACGAACTTTGATTTAATCAAAGACTCTTTAAACAGAACTATCTTTGCTGTTAACTTCTTTTTCATTTAAAAATGACTTTTAACTTATTTAGGAATCATGAAGGTGCATTTTAAGGTGGTATTTTGTCTTCATTCAGTCTGGTTCTGTGCCATCGGGTTTAAATGTCATTAAAAACTCGTCGCTGACTTATTCGTTTGCCTCTTGTAAGTGATTTGTTCAGAGTCTTAAGCTTCCGTGACGACATTCTCTGACCAATGAGTGACCGGCAGTCCTTCCAAGTCACCTTTTAGTATCAGCTTTACTCGCTTGGAACCAGGGTAGAGCAGGTACTAAAAACTGGCGTCTGCCATGTAGTACCGCGCTAATGGAAACGCAACACAAACCGGGTAGAAGCGAGTAGAGTAGGGCCAAGGCGAGTCAGTGGAAAAGGGCCATAAGAGACTAACCCTGCCTATGTACTTCAGGTGCAACCGATCAAAAAACTCACAGTTCAGAAACAGCATTCAACTAAAAATGTCTAATATGGCCATTTTAATTATATGGAAACAAAACGACTTAAGGTGCAATATGAGGCATGATACCTTTTTTTAATCATGGGCCATGAAATTTTTTTTGCGTGGGTCTCTCTATTTTTTCACTCAGCCACTGCTTCTGTCAATGCCACTTCTATGTACCGGCTAAATCCGGCTCGCTTGGCAAGTGTGACGGCAAATATCAACCATGCTCAGGCATAATACACTTCTCTGCTTTAGCATGTTTGGGAGAGGTGTGCTTCGACGTGTTACATTTCATGCACAAGCACAAGCATGCAGACAGCCTGTACACGATGCATAATCCACAACCTATAATTGCCACGACCGCTCTTCTCAACAATCATTTTAATAAATGGCAGCAGTGTTAAAGGGCTACATCGGTCCAAAACGACTAAACAGAAGCCAAAATTGACTAAAGATGTAACAATATTCCCGGTGTTCTCTACTGTGTTGGCTCTGATGAGACAGCCTCTTATAAATAGACGCTTTATAATAACGTCAGCGGGCCATGCATGTGACGGCAATCATGCTTAAGTCTGGCTCATATTGGAGTAGTGTGACCACAAGCCGTACCGGCCAGTGGGGGGACAATCATGCTTGAGTACAGCACGGTTCAAATGGCTAGTATGACCTCACCCTTGGTATATCAATAAAATGATAGATTGAGATATGGTCAATGCTACTGCCTCTTAAAGATTATGTCCACGTTTCATACAGTTTATAAGAATTCTGGGTGTGAAGAACATTAAAAAAACAGGGAACAGTCTAAACCAGTTCCTCTAAGAAAGTCTCATAAGATCATTTTTGTTATGATTCAGAGTTTTAGGGGTGAGAAATGATTGATTCACAACTTCAGAGAGTAGGGTACTCTATTGGAAAAACAATTTGGTGTGTTTCAAGAGTTGTTCACAACCTAATAAAATCAATGCAGTGACCCTTACGCTGTTACAACTTTATCAACTGATGGGAAAGTTTCATCATCTCTGCGAAGTCAGCTTCATCATCTGGAGATCATAAGTGTCAGGACTAAATTCACAAGTAAAGAATCCAATATTGTTATGAATCATCACAAGAGTAATACCTCAAACTGGATGTCTTATTTTGAGAGGTGACGTCCACTGAGGTTGTTATGTCGAGAAAAGAGAGCGAGAGAGAGAGAGAGAGAGAGTTGGCAGGGAGTGGATGAGTGAAGTGGAGAAAACTGAGTTCAAAGTTGTGCCAGAAGTCATAAACAACAACAAAGAGGAGAGAGAGCGAGTCAGACAGAGCGAGTGAGAGACAGACGGCTGAATCTGGCAGTCTGGGGGGCATTAATGAAAAAAACAGCTCACAAACTTGTGACTGGTGTTGAGTAAACAGTCATTATCCGAGCCCTTCAATTTGCTGCTTTATCACCTCTTCTGGACTTGAACTTAATGTCTTTGTAATGAACTCCAGATGCAGAGAGAAATGTAGTGATGCAAAAAGAAAGGAGAAGAAAACTCTGAGGAGGTAATGGGACAGGAGTTATCACCACTCGGCTTCTTTCTCACCCGTGGGAGCGGCGTCTGCATCCACTTAACTGAGGGCATGTGCGTGTATTCTCTCCGTTTGCTCTATTTACAGATCAGGCTCTGAGAATGAAGAATCTGTGATCTGATTGTGGTATCAGAAGTGTTGAGAGTATTATTATCCACTGTGGTTTGTGAAGGATTTGAGTGGAAAACTGTCCACGGAGAGAAAATCGCCAAAACGTAATCCCAGCCCGAAGGCAGCGATCTATCAGCGATAAAGCTTTAGTCTGTGTTTTTATGCAGGAATCCGAATGCAAGTGCAGCTAATGATTATTTCGTGATTCACCAGCTGTTTCAAATACTTGACTCTGAGTAAACAATGTTTCAGACATTTTTAGTATTTATTATATTATTCAGATTCCTGGATGTTTTTTAGCTCAAAGAAAAGTCTAAGAGGAGGAAATAGCACTGAAACAGCAGGTAAATTAAAGGACTGGTTGAGTGAAGGAAAATGTCAACAGACTTTAAAGTTGGAGAAGAAAACTTCATCTGGTGCTCTGGTCTTTGAAGTCAGCTCATGACGCAAATGGAAAAATGAAGAGGTGTCCTGATACAACCTTTTCACTTCCGACATTATACCAATGTTGCAACCGTGAGCGTTGGCCGATACCGATATTGATATACTTTTTGAATATTGAAATTGAATACTTTTATTACCTAATTTGTAGTATGTAATGCAGTGATTCCCAACCTGTGGGTCGTGGCCCCCTGTTGGGCCACCAAGGTACTGGAAGTAGGCCGCCAAATCATTTCCAAAATAGAGTAATTAAAACAGAAATATGCATATACAGAATAATGCTCACACTGTTATAAATCGCTTATGTTTTAGAGGATATTGAACATGTTCAAATATTTATATGCCAAAAAAAGTCCTTGGAGCCCAAAAAGGATGCAACATGACCCAAACTAAAACAATGACCTAAAATGTAATTTAAAAAATAGATATAATAAAACCCGAAATGCATTTATTTGTAGGAAATGTAACAAAAGTATTAAGCCCAAAATATTATGAAACAAAAGTTGTGTAACCCAAAATATAATTACTGACCCAAAATTTAACAAGTTGTTACACTGTAAGAAAAAACTTACAAAGTTTTGGGCTCAGCATGTTACATTATTGACCAGTTGTTACATTTTGGGTATAATGACACTTTGTAATAACACTCTGGGTAGTCGTCCTATTTCTGCACTTTGTTACAAATCAAGCTCTAACAAAGCCTTATATATATATATATATATATATATATATATATATATATATATATATATATATATCCTCTGTACTTACTGGGTTGAAGGTGGGCCATAAATATTTTTGAGACTTAAAAATGGGCCCTGAGTTGGAAAAGGTTGGGAACCACTGATGTAATGTTAGAAAAGGCTTGGTCAAGTGATGTTACTCAAATAGAGAATTACAGCCAAATTAGCCAACTTGGCTAAACTGGCATACCTACAGGAATATTTATTAATGTGCATTGTCTTATATTTAAACCAATAAACTAAACTAAACTAAACTAAATTAAACAACAGTAGGTACGAGGAAAAAAAACACACTTGTAAATCGAAGGGTTTTATAAACTTTTATCTCAAAGATAAGAAGATACGACAAATTGAATTAAATAAAAAATGAATTGAAAGACCCTGAAAAATAACCTCACTAAACAAACGAATAAAAAAAACAAATACTACTTCTAAAGTGCAAAAAAGCAATTCAAGTTCCCTTCAGTTACTTTTTATTGACTGTATGTGATGGGAAAACTTAGGGCAGGCACGAAACAAAGTAAAGAATTTTGTGTTTTGTCCAATTGCTCAAAGTTAAAAGTCCATAACTCTGATTTCAAACAAAGATTTCATGATAAAAACAAAAGCAGAAATCAAATAATAATCAGTCTGTTTTGATTACGTGGGCTCTGCACGTTGGATAGAAGAGCTGGAGCAGAATGAACAGCTCGTATTAGAATGATGTATTTTGATTGATATTGGTCCAATGCGATGACAACAAATTTCAGGAGGAGCAAGTATCTGACTGTGATAAATAGAGTCTCTATGCTCAAACACAACTAACAAACACCACGGTGCATAAATACAGAAACACTTAAAGGTAAAGTATGCAGAAATTTTTGCTTCTCGATTCACAAACAACATCCAAACTTGTCTCCTCTGTGGCTCAGTGTCAGCAGCTGCACATGCTCACTGCCACCAACTTTAGCTATTAGCATGGCTAACAGTCGTAGCTTTATAAACACACCATAGACGCTAAAAAACAGCCCTGCCAGCACCTGCAGCATCATGTGAGGGAAACTCAAGAGCCGTAAACCTGATTTCCTGCAGGTAAATGAGATCCACTGCGGATATAGAATCGTTCTTTCTCTGTGTTATGGCGGCTATTGTATTGAGCTACAGCTGTATCTATTTCAGCCATCATCAACACTTTGTTGTTTCCTCTCAGAGTGAAAAGAAACCATAGACTGTATAATGAGTGGACGGCTCAAACTGAAGCCTCCAGCAGATGCCCCGCCCCCTGGTGTCTGGCTGCAGTATAGGTCATAAGCCCCGCCTCCCCATGTATTCCAGATATGAGCCGGGAAAACTTTAAAAAATTACGATACCTCGTAGGAACGTTTCTCTCATCTTTACGCTAAGATGGTATGATGATGTCATTTGGCTGCATGGTGTTCAGGTGTTTTTTTTTTAACTGAGAGGTTAGTTTTTCATTCGTTATTGGACGTTAAAAACTGTGTTATAAGTTTCGTTGTACGATAGTTGACAGCTGCCGTTCATGAGTAGTTTTTATCGGGGATATAAGAAACTTACGGAAAAAGAGCCAAAAGGAGACTAAACCTTCTGAGGAAGAAGAAATATATATTTTTATTTCTCTTTTTTACTCTGCTCCACCGGAAATTCTCTACTGCGCAAACTCTGGCTGCACAATGGCGGCTAGAGAAACTGGGTTTTTTGGCTTCAAAAATGTAGAACGGTGACAGGCGGAAGCATGCTGTCCATTCTATAAACAGTCAATGACAGAAACTAGTTTGATACACTCTCAGCTTCACTGTCAAAAAAGGACACAGCGCCTCCTATTGAAGTGGAGTGAGAAGTTCTCAACCAGAAGTCTGATTCTCGTTTCTGCATGTAAACAGACAAGACTAGATCCCTGCTGTGACTTAACAATCGAGTTATGACCTCAGTCGAACCGCTCTGTTCATGCAAACATATTGAGTGTCTTGTTCTGAAAATTAAACAGATGTTTTCATCTTGATTCTGTGCCTGACTTCCTGCTATTCTTGATCTATCATGTGCTGATGTATTCACTGTGCTTTAGCGTCCAGCAAAAATAAAAGGTAATGTTTATCTGCTGTAAAGAAATCTGGATTGTCGGAGCTGAGACTGAACAGAAACACAACCAAGCAGAGCTGGTGGAAGTGAACACATGAAAACTTGGAGGTTTGAAGCTAATTACTGGCTGCACCACAAACCCGAAAAAGTTGAGTCAGAAGAAAGTGGGTTGTCTGCTCCGACATCGACGTGATAAAGATTTTCTCTTCTTCACGGAAAAATAAATAAATTCTCTTGTATGTGTTTGATGATGGCTTCAAAACGACATGGCTTCAATGAAAAGCCCTCGGTGGGGTGCACACCTGCAGTGATAGTATATTTTTCTCCTGCCCAGCCTCCCCTGTCCGTTTTAATCTATATCTCTCTTTCTGTGCATCCCTCTGTTCTCTCTGTGTTATATAAACTGCCTCTGAGACCTTGAAAGATGTTGTACAAGTTTCATCTTTTATTTTTGTTATTAGAAGGAGCAGAGCTTTGACCCTGGGAGAGACAGTGCTGGCTGCACTCCACAGGCCTTGGCTTTGGCACTCACTAATATTTCACATTCATAACACTTTCGAGGCTGAACCTACAGCGTTTCAAAAACTCACAAATCATGACCCCATACTGTCGAAGAAATATTTCTGAGTCACAAGGATAATATTAGGGAGAAATGTAATGGAAATAGCTTTTTCTGAGAGAATCCATCAACAGACATCAGCACGTGAACATCTTTACGGATAAATACAGACTCTTTCTCGCCATCTATCAGAGTGTTTTAGTCCTATCTGATCCCCAAAGGCTGCAGGTTTCTCTGACTTATTTCTCAAAGCAGTCCAACGTGGTAACATTCATTTGCAGGGCTGCAGTGCGAACGCAGAAATGGGAACCGCATGTGCATTCTTTGGAAAAAGAAATAAGGGCTCAAATGAGAGGTGTTAAAATTTCTCTAATTGTATTTTCCTCTTGGAGGTGTTTCATCTCCCCAAAGTAGGCCATTAGATCTACAGAGAATGGCTAAGATGCAGGATAATGGGAGGGAAGGGAGAGCTGATAATAGTTAAGACTATCCCAGCTTCCAGAAAGGTCTGCGAAACAAAAGATCCACTTCGACCTGGAGCATATTTTTGGTGTTGCTTCCCCTTAAAGGTTTGGTGTTACTTAACACGAAGGGTCCACGTGAGAAAGACTGACACTAAGAGATGGAGATAGTTCAGAGAGAGTTTTCACTTAATTACAGAACAAAAAGCAAACTTATTTAAAGTTACTGTGACTTTACAAACCCTGAAGGGTCTATGTATTGGCGTGAATTTGCATGGAAGAATCTTGTACGTTATTTTATCACTCCTATACGGAAGAGGATTAGGGCCACTGAGAAAAAAAAAAATTTCAAAAAACAAAAAAGACAGAATTCTGAGAAAAAAGTCAGAATTCTGACTTTAATCTCAGAATTCTGACTTTTTCCTCAGAATTCTGACTTTAAACTCAGAATTCTGACTTTAAACTCAGAATTCTGATTTTTTTCTCAGAATTCTGAGAAAAAAGTCAGAATTCTACGGAAGAGGATTAGGGCCACTGAGAAAAAAAAAATTCCAAAAAACAAAAAAGTCAGAATTCTGAGATTAAAGTCAGAATTCTGACTTTAAACTCAGAATTCTGAGTTGTTTTTTTTTTGGAATTTTTTTTTTCTCAGTGGCCCTAATCCTTTTCCGTACTCCTAAAATGGAAAAATATTCTGTGTTAAAAAGTCATTCCTGTTGGAGAAAATGTGGAAGTGATGGAGCAGACCACCACCATGTTTTTTGGAGTTGTCCAACTCTACATCCGTTTTGGCGAGAAAATATTAAAAATTATGGAACGTATTCTGGGAATATCAGTTCCGTTAAATTTCACTTTTCTTTATTTGGGTGACCTGCCACATGATATAAGCAAAGACATTAAATATCTTTTAAAAATATTTATCATTGCTGCTAGGAAAGCTATCACCCGTAAATGGCTACAGGCGGAAGCACCCACAATACAAAACTGGATAGAAATTATAAAAGAAATTCATGAAATGGAAAAACTGACTTTTTTATTAAGATTAAGAAGAGATTTATATATTTCAAGATGGAAAAAATTGACACTTTATTTTGGAATAGTTGAGATGGAGGGTGTCTGCGAAAACAGAACCATTTAACATTTCATCTGAACATTAATTTATGAAAATGCAGTACAACACCTATGACTGTGAAACTCCTCGGCATTTGTGAACATTTCAGACCTGGCAACGTTTTTGATGTTTTTTGTCTTGTATCTGTTTTTTCTTTTTCATGTTACTTTTCTTTTCTGTCTTTGCTGTTCATAAATGAAAAAATGGAAATAAACTTTAAGTGTTAAAAAAAAAAAAAAAAAAAACTGTAGGGTGTGTAAAAGGACGGGTAACTAAATGCATCTTAAAGTTCATCTTTAATGATCATAAGATGCTGCTATAGCCCAACACGCCAGACGGACAGTTTCATATATCCGTCAAGGAAATATTTCTCCAGTCCATCTGGGTTAGGGGGGCTAGCGAGTGTTTTCAGAGGCGGGGCCTTACAGAAAATACAGCAGCTGGTGATTGGACGACTGTTCTGCCTGACGTACTCATCACTGACCAATCCACATCAAGCCATGTTACGACGTAGGGGATGTGTAACCTGATACTCCAGACCATAGACTGATATTACTCACCTGCATTGCTGCAAGCCGAGTTTGACTTCGGAGGTCGTCTACGGGGCGGGGGACCACAGACCGACGTCATATCCAGTATTCGGGGCGGGGGACCACAGACCGACGTCATATCCAGTATTCGGGGCGGAGGGGTACATAAGGTCTATACTCGGCCCTTTTGAAATTTTTTAATGCATACCTCGTAGAAATGTTTCTCTCATCTTTACACTAAGGTAGTATGATGATGTCATTTGGCTGCATGGTGTTCAGGTGTTTTTTTTTCTGAGAAGTTAGTTTCTCATTAGTTATTGGACGTTAAAAACCGCGATATAAGCTTCGTTTTACGATAGTTGACAGCTGCCGTTTGTGAGTAGTTTTTACCGGGGATATAAGAAACTTCGGGAAAGACGGTTTTCCTCTGATTTGGAAGACTTCTTCTTCTTTATTTATAAAAATAAAGAGAAAAAATGAACCGAGGTGACCTTTAAGAGATGACGCGTCTGAGACCGACGTGTTACCGCCGATCTCTTTGCCCCAAAAAACCGAAGTTTTAGCATCTTGCCACACAGGCGGAAGCACGCTGTCCATTCTATATACAGTCAATGGTCTTGATGCTGCTCGAATGATATAAATTTAGCAGGTAAGTTTCTGAGAAGCGTCTTGGGATAAAAAAATAAAGCATAAATAAAAACTGACTGATTGACCTGCAAACTACTTTAACACTGATTTCCTTTCACTGAGACTCTGCAAGTTATGGAAACTTAACTTTTAGTGAACACATATGCTCTGTAAAGGTCATGGAGAACTGATCTGTTGCACAGCTTTGTGTTTGTGCCTGAATGAGGACACAACCTCCTATAGCTGTATGGAACTTTATGAAGGGGACAGAAAGTACAGAAAGTACCAGAAACAACAGCCAGTGACCGAGAGCTGTGACAGACAGTGGTGAGTCGTTTATGAAGTTAAAAGTTGATTTTTTCCACATGAGATTCGAATGTATGTGGGGGGATCCTAGCTTTTATATAACAAGATACTTCTCTTAAATAGGAAAAGTTTTCAACATTTCCAAGTCTGAGGAACATTTTGCACGTTATTAACCTGCCTTCAGTCAGAGAGCAGAATAAAACAGTCCACTCGGCCTGAAGTCAGCGGGCCACACTCCCTGATATATGACAGCTTGGAAAAAGCTCTGAGTGAGAAGGGCCAAGTGCCATAAAGCCGTCCTTTGCTGAGTGTAGGTGTGTGTTAAGTTGTCAGAGGCTTTTCTTTTCTTAGAAAGCTCACCCTTCTTGCCAGGCCCAGAGCGATGTAGCACTTCTCCCCAGCATCAACAATCTCCAGTTCATAGTAGTGGCAGCGGGTGGTGAGCGGCTGGCGGGCCTGAGCCAAACCAACGTCCATGATGCTTTTTCCTTTGCCAACGTACTCCAAGAGCTGAGGAAGAGGACAAACAGAGACCAATACATTAAAGTACGTACTCCTTAAACATAAGTGCTTTAATATGCAGACAGTCTGAGTTATTGCTCAATAAACCCAACCATGAGACTCATTCACCCCTGTACTTAAAATGAGAGAACCACCATCCAAGTTGCCCCTGCTTTCATAACAGCAGTGTCCACGCAAAGGGAACTCAAATACCTCAAACTGAGTGATCTCCTGAACCTCTTCCCCCCACACCTTTTCAACGTTTGCATTGAAAACTCCGGATCTAACGAATTTTATTACTTTCCAAAACCAATCCAACAATCACACTCACTTCACGCGAGCAATTGATTTGTTCTTTTTCGACCATCCCCTTTGTTAGCCGACTAGCAGCACCTCATCTGTCCACCACTTCAGTCAACTGGATGTCTACACGACGATGCAGGAATCCTTTAAGAAGGAGCCAACTCGCCGCGATGATCCTCTGACATTTCCTCTAACGCTCCCAATAGATCGGTGTATTTTGAATTGTAGGGAAATGTCTTTACAAGTGATGGAGACATTTTCACGAGATGGTATGGATACAATGGACTCAGCTCAATATGAAGCAGCTTTTTATATGTGGGTCAATGACAAAAAGAGGGTCAAAAAACGTATTTTTAAAAAGTTATTTGAAAATGGATAAAAACATATTTCTGAGAGAAGAACTCTAGAATGTGACCAGGAATCTAGAATGTTTTTTTTTTTTTTTTTTAAAGATATTTTTTGGGCTTTTCTGCCTTTAATTAGATAGTGGAGGATGGTGGATAGAGTATGAAAGGGGGTAGAGAGTGGGGGATGACATGCGGGAAACAGGCCACAGGTGGGAATCGAACCCGGGCCACCCGCTCGAGGGCGAACCTCATGGTGCGCGGCCATATCCACTTGGCCATCTGCGCCCCAGGAATCTAGAATGTTAACAGAATTATAGAATGTTACCAGAATTTTAAAATGTTACCAGGAATCTAGAATGTTAAAAGAATTTTAAAATGTTACCAGGATTCTTGATTGTTGTCTCGGGTTCTAGAATGTTAACAGAATTCTAAAATGTTAACAGGATTCTAGAATGTTACCAGGATTCCAGAATTCTGTAATGTTACTGAAATCCTGCAGTCTTACCCAGATTCTAAAATGTTGTAAGAATGTTACTAGGATTCCGGAAAGTTACTGATATTTGAAAATTATCCCAGAATTTTGGAATATAACCAGGATTCTAGAATGTTACCAGGATTCTAGAATGTTACCAGGAATCTAGAATGTTACCAGGATTCTAGAATTTCACCTGGATTCTAGAATGTTAACAGAATTCTAGAATGTTACCAGGAATCTAGAATGTTACCAGGATTCTAGAATGTAACCAGGATTGTGGAACGTTACCAGGATTCTAGAATGTTAACAGAATTATAGAATATTACCAGGATTCTAGAATGTTACCAGGGTTCTAGAATGTGACCAGAATTTTAAAACGTTACCAGGATTCTTGATTGTTGTCTTGGGTTCTAGAATGTTAACAGAATTCTAAAATGTTAGCAGGACTCTAGAATGTTACCAGGATTCCAGAATTCTGGAGTGTTACTGAAATCCTGCAGTCTTACCCAGATTCTAAAATGTTGTAAGAATATTACTAGGATTCCGGAAAGTTACTGATATTTGTAAATTATCCAAGAATTTTGGAAAATAACCAGGATTCTAGAATGTTACCAGGATTCTGGAATATCACCAAGAATCTAGAGTGTTACCAGGATTCTGGAATTTCACCTGGATTCTAGAATGTTAACAGAATTCTAGAATGTTACCAGGAATCTAGAATGTTACCAGGATTCTAGAATGTAACCAGGATTGTGGAACGTTACCAGGATTCTAGAATGTTACCAGAATTATAGAATATTACCAGGATTCTAGAATGTTACCAGGGTTCTAGAATGTGACCAGAATTTTAAAACGTTACCAGGATTCTTGATTGTTGTCTTGGGTTCTAGAATGTTAACAGAATTCTAAAATGTTAGTAGGACTCTAGAATGTTACCAGGATTCCAGAATTCTGGAGTGTTACTGAAATCCTGCAGTCTTACCCAGATTCTAAAATGTTGTAAGAATGTTACTAGGATTCCGGAAAGTTACTGATATTTGTAAATTATCCCAGAATTTTGGAATATAACCAGGATTCTAGAATGTTACCAGGATTCTGGAATATCACCAAGAATCTAGAGTGTTACCAGGATTCTGGAATATCACCTGGATTCTAGAATGTTAACAGAATTCTAGAATGTTACCAGGAATCTAGAATGTTACCAGGATTCTACAATGTAACCAGGATTGTGGAACGTTACCAGGATTCTAGAATGTTAACAGAATTATAGAATATTACCAGGATTCTAGAATGTTACCAGGACACTAGAATGTTCACAGAATTCTAGAATGTTACCAGAATTATAGAATATTACCAGGATTCTAGAATGTTACCAGGGTTCTAGAATGTGACCAGAATTTTAAAACGTTACCAGGATTCTTGATTGTTGTCTTGGGTTCTAGAATGTTAACAGAATTCTAAAATGTTAGCAGGACTCTAGAATGTTACCAGGATTCCAGAATTCTGGAGTGTTGCTGAAATCCTTCAGTCTTACCCAGATTCTAAAATGTTGTAAGAATATTACTAGGATCCCGGAAAGTTACTGATATTTGTAAATTATCCCAGAATTTTGGAAAATAACCAGGATTCTAGAATGTTACCAGGATTCTGGAATATCACCAGGATTCTAGAATGTTACCAGGATTCTGGAATATCACCATAATTCTAGAATGTTACCAGAATTCTAGAATGTTTCCCTGGATTCTAGAATGTTGACAGGATTCTAGAATGTCACCAGAATTATAGAATGTTAACAGAATTCTAGAATGTCACCAGGATTCTGGAATATCACCAGGATTCTAGAATGTTACCAGGATTCTGGAATATCACCAGGATTGTTACCAGGATTCTGGAATATCACCAGGATTCTAGAATGTTACCAGGATTCTGGAATATCACCATAATTCTAGAATGTTACCAGAATTCTAGAATGTTTCCTGGATTCTAGAATGTTGACAGGATTCTAGAATGTTATCCGGATTCTAGAATATTGACAGGATTCTAGAATGTTAATAGTATTCCAGAAATCCTGCATTGTTACCCAGATTCTGACATGTTACTAGAATGTTACTCGGATTCTGGAATGTTACTAATATTTTTTTGAATTATCTCAGAGTCATCAAATGTTACCATAATTCTAGAATGCTACCAGGATTATGGACTGTTGCCAAAATTGAGGAATGTTACAAGCTCTCTGGACTTTTGCTAGAAGTTTGAATGTTAACAAAAATCTAGAAGTGTCATCAAGATTCTGGAAAATTCTTGCTATCACTGGTCAAACAGGGCAGCCTAGTAAAAAGCGAGCTGTGAACACTGTTTGCCATCCTGGTTTTATGTTTGTCTATATGCTACATACAACTGAGAGAAGCTGCATGTTTCTTTTGCAATAGAACATTGTTTCTAATCCAGCAGCTTGTTCAGCATCATCTTTGTGATAGAGAATCTTTGGGAGGACTATTCGAGTTTGCCTCTCTCCTTCCTATAGCAACAGTGTTTAAACTCAGTGTTTGATAGTGACCATTCAAAGCAGCTATAAATAAAGCTGCCCTCAGACGAGGTGGAGCGTCATGTTACATGAACTATTCTGTATCAGGTTCACCTCAGCCTTGGGTTTCTCAGTAAACCTGTTTACTGCTGTTATATAATTCCCCTGACTCTCTTTGTTGCAGCTTTGATTGACTTATTAAGACGACCAGGCCTGAGGCTCATTCAAGTCCAGGTAAGTGGGAAAGTGGATGTGAGATCCAGATCAAGCTCGGGCAGGATCTTCGCCTCACTGTTTTCCAGAGACGAGAGAGTGGGCACCAGTCAAAGCCTCACTGAGCCGCCCATGGTGACGTTAGACCGTCTGTTAGAGCTTAGGTATCCGCACAGGTGGAGATGGGTGGGTACAGGTGAGTAGGTGGGCAACTAAGCAACCACAAAGCCTTTAGGCTGAGCGGGGTTTCCACTGAGTAATTAGTGAGTGTATGCGTTTGGGGAAACCTCCTGACAGACAAGGTGGGAGTGAACAAAATAATGTCAGCGTTAAGTCTTATTCTGTGTGTGTGTGTGTGTGTGTGTGTGTGTGTGTGTGTTTGACTGGCCAGACACTTGAAGGACACGCCTTACAGGAACAGCTATTCAACCTCTGTGAATTAAAAAAGTGTTTCAGTTATCGATGTCTCTCTTTCTGTTGTTCTCTGTTGCTTGGTGATACAGAAAACTTGTGGAATATATCAGTCTGACTTGTTGGTGATGAATTAACCTGGTTCAATCAAATGTTAACAATGTTTCCGAAAAAACATTGTTGTTAACAAAAAAAAAAAAGAGGAACTTAAAGAACTTAAGAACAAGATGAGAACTAGAGATGGGTATCGAGAACCGGTTCCTGTTAGGAATCGAGGTGGTGTTTAAAGGTTAACATTACTTAAAAGAAAAAGGGAAAAGAAAATCCTTTCCTTACAACTGTTTTTTTTTTGTGTGTGTTAATAAATACCAGTTAATTTTAAGACAAGGTTGTCTAATTCTTTAACTTTATAACCCAGCTTTAAGTTTAGATTTTGAGAGACACAATAACACAAGAGAGATTGCTTTAAAAAGTGTTCTGCTAGGATAAAGGGTTAACTAATAGCATAAGGAGAATTAAAGTGAAAAGAAACCTAGGGCGCTACCTAGTGGAGAGGGTATAGAAAGCGCTAGTTATGTATGGGTTAATGACGTGACGTCCCCTTTTTTGTGTCCGAGTGCAATATTTCCTTCCATCATGAATTGAGTATTTCATCACATGTATTTCTTAATTCTATGAAACCTGTCTTATTTGAACACATCTTTAAACTATAAAAATATAACATGTTTTTTTGTGTTTTGGTTCCTCAAACCCCCAAAATGTCAGGTGGTGCAACCGTCCTGACAAGTATCCACAGTAATTAAACTCTAAAAATTGAATGTCAGTTATTGTAAATGGAAATTAAAAATACAGTGGCATTATTTTATGCTTGAACCTTTTTAAATAAAACATTCTTTGCAAATAAAGAGAATTTTAAAGCTGTTGAGAAATGTAAAAAACTTTTGTCCCGTAATTTTCACCTTGTCAAATGTCAGGGTGGNTAACATTTGTGACCAAGTGGAAAAGTTTGTAGATTTCTCTGAAAAATGTATGAGTCACTACAGACACTTGAGAGATACTTGCCAATAATTTCACACAGAAAAAATAACAGGAACATATAAATATATTTTCATATATTTGGTTGAGCCACCTGACATTTTTGGGTGCTCAAATTAAAAATACTAAAAAATAATGAACCTAAAATCTTTGAAATGTTGGTCAACTACTGAAATCTGTTAGAAAACATAATTCTTCTCTCAGAAATATGTTTTTATCCATTTTCAAAGAACTTTTAAAAAATACGTTTTTAGACCCTCTTTTTGTCATTGACACGTATTCATGTCTTGAAATATCCAGAACCACTCACCAATTTAAGACTTATCGACTTATACACATAATAAAATGTTGCTGACAAAGAAAACCTGTACAAGCTTTAACTTTAGGAATCGATAAGAGAATCAGATCGATAAGCAGAATCGATATCGATAAAATCTTATCAATGCCCATCCCTAATGAAAACACAAAAAAACCAAACTGCATTACAAAAGAAAAAGTTCAGTGAAGACAGGAGTTGATTCTCTGAGTCTGAAAAGATCAGACTTGAGTCGACAGCTCGATGAAGAACGTGATCTAGGAGAGGTCTCTTTCTGTCAGTCTCACATTTCTTTGAGTTCGCCCATGAGGTGTGACAGGAAACTGGCAGGACCACTCACTGGGCGTTGCATCTGTTTCCCCAGCAGCAGCAGCAGCAGCAGCAGCTTAACAAATCTCGGCCTTGCACACCAACATCACCGCTCTCACAATTACAGGAGCAGCTGAGAGCAGCTATCTCAGTGAGGCATGCTGCGCTCAAGGCTACGTCTCTGTCTCTGCCCTCTCGTCTCTCTCCTCCCTCTATTACTCAGCAGTAAAAGGAAAAAAAAAAAGGTGTGACTGAAAGCTCATCACACCGAAACTCTTTCCTCCTCTCCCAGAAGTCGTGCAGCTGTTCAGGCATGAAAAATGCAGCAGGTTAGGGAGACACAAGAGTACACATGAAAGGGCAGTATTTAACAACAAGGTGGAGGCTAATACTGTTATCCACATGAACAATTAATCAGGGTTGTGCTATAAAGAAACTATGAAGAAATATAGTTTCTGTTCCAGGAATCTGAAGAGATTTCCTCGTTGCCATTAGTTTGAAAAAGCGTAGCAACAAAGCTCCGTTTAAAGACGACAGGGAGAAGTTTGCACAAACTCTCACTGGGTAAATGTTTTACAGACAGAAAAGTTTGCTCTTAAGATTGTGAGATATGAGTCTGTTGAGCTTTAACTGTACAAATAATCAGACATTAAGCACAGAAATTAAACTTTACAAGTGCTTTCGCTCAGCAGTGTTGATTTACATTTCAACACCAGCGTTTTCCTCAGTGTTTAGTTGTCCCTAAAGAGTTGAGACCAGAATAAATGCAGTAGACTGAATTTGAAGACTTCAAAATGATGCAAAACAGTAACTTGAGTATGTTCTGCTCCTTATACAGTTTGAAATTATCATATTTGTTTTTTCAGGACCGATACCGATTATCAGTTGTTAAGGAGACCGATAACCGATATCTATGACCGATATTCATTTGCAGCAAAAGTGAAAATTTTGAACAGAAAAATACTCCATTACTTGACTGTGTTTAAAACCTTTGAGCATATGATTTTCAAACAGCTCTCTGGCTCAGTAGCATGTCTTTAAAAGCTGACTGAAAATATAAACAAATAAATACTGCCCTAAAGTTTTCTGCAGAAAATAAGGTCTTCCAGAATTTAACTACTAAAATATTCTCTTATCTTTCAAGTGTTTTAAGATCAAAGAAATCTGACAAAAAATGAAAGTAGTTTTTAAAGTTAAGAGATGATGTTAAATAAATACCTCCCTACAGATGCCACACTACTTTTACCATAACAGCTTCCCTGCATTAATACTGGACAGGGTCGGGTTCATTAGGTTTTTTAACACACAGGCTCTCTCTCTTTCTTTCTCTCGCTCTCACACTTCTACCATCACGTTCTATTTCTATACGGACATTAGCCTCAGTGTTGTATGGAGTGATAAGCAGACAGGTGAGGAGAGACCGAGAGCAGAGCTGCCGCCGGCTATGGTTATAAAACGTTATTGGTCTCACAGTAAAGTTGAGGGCTGGGCTGTGTTGAGGAATTTTCTGGAAGCTTGGCCACTTGACGAAGAAAACTCAGGAGACTCATATGACTTAAGTTGAAAATGTTTATGTAGCTCGATCGAGGAGAAGAGACAGACAGTACAGTTGGATGTGCAGTGAAGTGCAGAGTCAATTCTGCCAGACCTCTCTGTGTATTCAGTATTTATCATTTCTGATGTTTGTTATGTCTATTTAGGAGACCAATGAGTTCAGCTTAGGATGTCCCTCTCATCCTGATACAAGAGAAACAGTCCTCACTTTGGAAGAATATGGGAATGTGTGTATCTAAGGCCAAATACAGGGCTGTGACTATGTTTGAGACATACAGAGGGAATTAAGGTAATAACTGTGTAGAATAATAAGGAATTCGCCACTTCTTTCTACAGGAAATAGGGAGCACAGACTCAGTTGAACCCTCAAGAATAACACAGATACTTATTGAAGCATATAATTCAGAAAACTCTAAAGTCTAGCATCCGTTTGATATATTCCCAGAGTGAAGTTACTTGTTTTTAAGTTGACAGATGTATTTTGTTGCAACCCTTTTTCTATAATTGTATCATAATCGTCTTCTTCTCACCGTAGTTCGTACCAATTGAGTCACAAGGTGGTGATTGAGGAAGAAAACCTCTCTAAAAACAACCTTTTTAGACTAGGCGAAAAAATATTTTCCTTCCCAAAAATCCAAATCAACTGGGTCCCTGTGTTATTGCTGGAGGGAGTGTGGATTGGCTTCAGCGGACCATGCTCATATCTTTTGGTCATGTCCACATATTCAGCCATTCTGGAGAGGAGTGGGACATTTAATATCAGAGACTCTGGACCAGGAACTAGATTTTTCCTTTACTTTCCTCTACCTGGGTAAAATCCCCAGTGATCTCTGTAAAAGCGACAAATACCTCCTGAAGATCATTTTGGCTGCAAGCAAGAAAGCGATAACGAAGTGCTGGCTTCAGAGGACACCCCCCACCACTGCCCTTCTTATAAATATAATNTCCTTCCCAAAAATCCAAATCAACTGGGTCCCTGTGTTATTGCTGGAGGGAGTGTGGATTGGCTTCAGCGGACCATGCTCATATCTTTTGGTCATGTCCACATATTCAGCCATTCTGGAGAGGAGTGGGACATTTAATATCAGAGACTCTGGACCAGGAACTAGATTTTTCCTTTACTTTCCTCTACCTGGGTAAAATCCCCAGTGATCTCTGTAAAAGCGACAAATACCTCCTGAAGATCTTTTTGGCTGCAAGCAAGAAAGCGATAACGAAGTGCTGGCTTCAGAGGACACCCCCCACCACTGCCCTTCTTATAAATATAATTAACTCCATTCGCTCAATGGAAAAGATGACATTCTCACTTCGTCTTCAGAAAGAGAAAGGGGAGAAATACTGGGAGAAATGGGACTGCCACAACCATTTGGACTCTTTACAATCATGTCTTTAGTTCTCTCTGTGAAACCTGTAAAACTATTTAAAAAATGTGCCTTGTACCTGTACCCTCTTGCCTTGACTTACGGTAATTTTTTTTCTCCCCAGACCTCACCTGCTTGTTTTTTGTTGTTGATGTTGTTTATTGCAAAAAATGAATAAATAAAAAGTGTAAAAAAAAAAAAAAGAATAATAAGGAATTAGGAAAATTCCATGACAGACTGTTTATTACACTTTTAGGAGAGTCTACAGTGTCATTTACCTCAAAAACATGTATCTGGGGCGCAGATGGCCTAGTGGATATGGCCGCGCACCATGAGGTTTGCCCTTGAGCGGGTGGCCCGGGTTCGATTTCCACCTGTGGCCTGTTTCCCGCATGTCACTCCCCACTCTATACCCCCTTTCATACTCTATCCACTGTCCTCCTCTATCCAATTAAAAGGCAGAAAAGCCCAAAAAATATCTTAAAAAAAAACAAAAAAAAAACATGTATCTGATCTCCGGAGAGACCGCTCTAATGAAACTGTTTTCATCTCGCAGTGAACTACTCAGGGCGAGTCCCACACTCACTGCTGATTGGCTGTTACTGTGCTGTAGCTCTGTGTGTAACCAATCAGACGGAGTTGTGGGTGGGACAATGCTGGAGGCAGAAGAGTGACTGCAGACAGCGGCACGCCGGCTTCATGGAGCTTCACTCTTTTAAATGGATCATTATCGGTCGTCAGATTAAAAAAAGGGCAAATGCCGATAGCTGATAATCGGCGTGACCGATAATCGGTCTATCCCTATATAATACAATATAGTATCACATGGTTGGCCGCGATCTGCTTCGAAAACAGACGTGACTCTGTAGTGGAGGTCACCACATGGGCTCAAATATCATTTTCTGTGACCATCGTTGCTCACTGCAGCCGAAAAATGCAGGTTAAAACTGCACCGTGCAAAGAAGAAACGAGATATTCACATGATTCAAAGACACCAGAGACTAATCTGGACCTGAGCCTATTTAAGGTGGAATAAGGGGAAGAAGAAATCTATGGTCCGATGATTCAAATCTGACATTTTTTAGAAATCTTAGACCTAGCATGGGTAGCTCATAAATCTTTGAAAACCTGACATATTTCAGTGACACAATGACAAACCACATTCAGCGCACGTTACAACCATAGACTGTATAATGAGTGGTCGTAACGAAGTTCGGCTCAAACTGAAGCCTCCAGCAGATGCCCCGCCCCCTGGTGTCTGGCTGCAGTATAGGTCATAAGCCCCGCCTCCCCATGTATTCCAGATATGAGCCGGGAAAACTTTAAAAAATTACAATACCTCGTAGAAACGTTTCTCTCATCTTTACGCTAAGGTGGTATGATAATATCATCTGGCTGCATGGTGTTCAGGTGTTTTTTTTTCTGAGAAGTTAGTTTCTCATTAGTTATTGGACGTTAAAAACCGCGATATAAGTTTCGTTTTACGATAGTTGACAGCTGCCGTTCGTGAGTAGTTTTTACCGGGGATATAAGAAACTTTGTGAAAGAGCCAAAAGGAGACTTAACCTTCTGAAGAAGAAGAAATAAATATTATTATTTCTCTTTTTACTTGGCTCCACCGGAAATTCTCTACTGCGCAGACTCTGGCTGCACAATGGCGGCTAGAGAAACAGGGTTTTTTGGCTTCAAAAACGTAGAACGGTGACAGGCGGAAGCACGCTGTCCATTCTATATACAGTCATTGGTTACAACAGCATGGCTCTGTAGTAGAGGGGTCCAGGTGCTAAACTGGCCTGTGTGCAGCCCTAACTTGTCACTAATTGAAACATTCGGGGCAACAAAAGAATAAACTTGAACCCCCAATCAGCTGAAATCTTATGTCAAGCACAAATGAAACATTTCCCTCATAATATCACAGCAACCGGTCTCTTTGTTTGCAAAACACTTATTAAGTGTTGTTAAATTGAGTATATGCAGTTTAATTTGTAAACCATCAAATTCTGTTTTTATTACAATTTCACACAGTGCCCCAATTGTTTTGGAGCTGGGGTTGTACTCGCCAAAGTTATTTTGACCCTGTAGGCATGACCTTTTTTAATCCAAGCTGAGATTTTAATGAGGCACTTGACTCCAAAACAATGCACAAAAATCAAAACACTTCCTGTAAGTAACCGAGCCCTGATAGAGTGAGATAGAGTGATGAAAAAAAAAAAAAAAAACACACAGGTCATATTTGCTTGGATACGTACAGCATCCCTCACGGCACCTTCCCTCCCCAGCAGGTGACTGTCTGATCTGAGAGTGATCGTATGTTTCACGGCGAGTGAAAACATTCGAGCTCCATGCAACCACCACAAGTAATTCAACAAAACAAACGTGATCTTTAAAGCCTCCATCTATCAATCGTCCCCCTGAGACTTCTGTTGAAACCTGTGCAAACCAAATATCAACACGGCTGCTCCTCAATGACACCTCATCTCTCACTGGCCACCTGGAGCTTTTCACCACCTTTTAATACACTTCATTTATTATAATCTGTGTTACCACTGATGGGAAGCTGCTGCAGTTATCAGCACAACCATCAGTGACGATGTGGATTCAGAGGAAAGTAACTGTTTTACAGGATTGTTGCTGGGAAAACAGGTCGGCTCGAAGTGGGAAGACGAGGTCGTGTAAAGTGCCAGCTTTGTGAGCGCATAGGGTCAATGACGAAAAGAGGGTCCAGAACATATTTTTAAAAAGTTCTTTGAAAATGGATAAAGACATATTTCTGAGTGAAGAATTATGTTTTCTAGCAGATTTCAGTAGTTGACCAACATTTCAAAGTTTTTAGGTTCATTATTTTTTTGTATTTTTAACCAAATATATGAATATATATTTATATGTTCCTGTTATTTTTTCTGTGTGAAATTATTGACAAGTATCTCTCAAGTGTCTGTAGTGACTCATACATTTTCATTTTGTGTGTTTCATTTCTTTTATTTGTGAATAAGATAAATAATTTGATGTTAAAATAACATTTCACATTATTACATTGGTTGTTCCACCTGACATGGAAATTGTTCCAGTCACCAATGAAGTGAAAAAACCTTTTTTATCAGTATTTCAGAGAAATCTACAAACTTTTCCACTTGGTCACAAATGTCATTTGGGCTCCTCTGGCTGATGCAGTTTCCTGTTTCCTGTTTTATTCTCTTCACTTTAAAATAAAAGTCGAATGTTACGGTTGCACCACCCTGACATTTGACAAGGTGAAAATTACGGGACAAAAGTTTTTTAAATTTCTCAACAGCTTTAAAATTCTTTTTATTTGCAAAGAATGTTTTATTTAAAAAGGTTCAAGCATAAAATAATGCCACTGTGTTTTTAATTTCCATTTACAATAACTGACATTCAATTTTTAGAGTTTAACTACTGTGGATACTTGTCAGGACGGTTGCACCACCTGACATTTTGGGGGTTTGAGGAACCAAAACACAAAAAAACATGTTATATTTTAATAGTTTAAAGATGTGTTCAAATAACACAGGTTTCATAGAATAAAGAAATACATGTGATGAAATACTCAATTCATGATGGAAGGAAATATTGCACTCGGACACAAAAAAGGG